>JANSTU010031896.1:0-11932 GCA_027564075.1 Bolitophila hybrida
TTCATGCTAAGCAATGCAATTTCTCGGTATGATTTACATTTTTCATAATTGAAAACTAATAATTGCCTTTGCTCGAAGGTGGAATTTTTATTTTTATAGCTTATTGCTTATTGTAAATTAAATAATGTGAAAATTTACTGACATTTAAAATTGATAACAATTGATAAAGAGTTTTGATTTTCTTATTTATCATCTCAGAAACGTAATTCATAAAACATGAAATTATGTTTTAAACATTGATTTAGTAGTAAATTTTTAATATTTTTGCATGTGTCCGAATATTAAATTGACTAACTGTATATAATTATGGCAACGTATCTTTTGGAGAGTAGCACCGACGACGAAGATCTTCAGGACAATACAAGGCCATCATGAAAGCATCGAGCAGTTTGGTCTAATGGTTATTTCTGTGAGGTTTGTGTGCGAAATTATTATTATCGATGATCAACGAGCCAATAATGGTCGGGTCTTTAATTTCAATCTCATCTTGATTGACTATTGTTACGATCGACGATGCTGAGTATGTCCGAGAGCTGAGGTGGCTGTACATAATAATATTTGTAAAGTTCTGCCAAATTTAATACTATTCATATTGCAATGCAATGTACGAGGATTTCAAAAAATAGGGCAACGGGTCGACGGGTTGTTGAATTGTCATGGCGTTGACTGAAAAAATCGAGTCATCGGGGTGATGTTCACACGAGTTGACAGTTTTTAAAATGACGTTAGAGAGTACAACCGGTTGACCAATTTGGTTGACCGTCAAATCGTAGCTTTATTATTGTTTAAAGGGAGGTTTTAGTATAAATCGACAGATTTGTTTTAGCTTTATTTTCATCCTTGAGGTCTTGAATTTAATTTATTTTACGAGTCATAGCGTATTGTGGCAAGTACAAAACAAGACAGAATTCTCTTTGAGGATGAAGAAGGTACCCTGTATGGTGCTGGAATTGCTGATTACATTACGATATTTTGTTTGTCAAACTTTAAACGCGTTTTTTCGAAACACCTTTTTTGCGCGCTGTACACGATTTTGCTTCAACGAACAGAACGCATTTTTTCCCATAAAAAGAAAAATATTATATATATTAATATTATATATATATATTAACGTTAAAGCAAAAGAAAAAGGTGAAAAAACAGTTTTTTTCCAAAAGGCTACCATTTTTTGAAAGGGGTATTCGTTTCAGATGACTTGGCAAAGATGCAGAGTGTGTGCTGTACACGTCGGCTTTGATCAGCGAGACCTTCAGCCGCCACTTTGAAATATGTTTCATCAAAAAAATTGTATAATGTTCTAGAAATATACACTAATAAATGCCACAAATGCCGCTCAAAACATTTTTCTGAAAATACGTTACGTTTTCGGGACTTCGGACTACAACCTCCCCTTAAATAATAATTTTGATGACGACGATGCCAAAAATATTTGAAAGGAGTTCAAATCTTTACACATATTTTAAAATAATAAAAATTAATAGAAATGCCTCACAAAGTTTGAAGGTTTAGGAAAGTTTGCTAACTAAAGTCATTACAATCATAGAAAAAAAAAAACAATTAAAAGCGTTTTACAAATATTTGCCTATAGTTCTCAAACGTTAAAGAAAAATGGAAATGTGGCCTCTGAATAGACATAAAATTCTATTTATTTTTTCCCTATATTTCTGTATATTTTTTATTATAAATAATTAAACAGCATAATTAAGAAGCTTTATGGAACATTACAATCATAGAATAATAAAACAATTAAAAGCTTTTTACAAATATTTGTCTATAGTCCTCAAACGTTAAAGAAAAATAGAAATGTGGCCTCTGAATAGACATATTTTTTTTTTTATTTTTGCCCTGTATTTCTGTGTATTTTTTTATTATAAATAATTGAACAGCTTAATTAAGAAGCTCTATGGCACATTATACATTACAAAATGTAGACTAATTTCCAAAAATTTCTAAAGCTCATGGCAGAGCAATAACACCCCTAAATACATTGCGCTCAGGTTAAAGAGCAACAACCTGGAAACTTTTCATGCATTATTAATTAGTCGTCCGAGCTATAGCGCGTGTGAGCTCGTTGTTGCTGTAGTTTCTATTTGTATGCATTACTTATTGTCATGAGTGGTGCATATTTGAGCATAGTTATACATACATACAGCATAAAAATATATACATGCATAAATATATTCTGTGGCTCATATAATATGTTATATTCATGATTGCATGTCTTTAGCACGGAAAAGGCCTGCGCAAGCGCTATATTATAGTAGTAAATGCAATGAATTTTATCAGCGGAGAAAATAAAAAAAACAACAACAAGACCACAAACACCCACCCACCCCTTTGTGCGGTTTTTTTAATATACATGAAGTACGGTTTTAAATATTCAACACACACACACACACACACACACACACAACTAACGATATTTTAAAATAAAAAAAAACATGTATGCGACTTTATGAAAACGAGGGTTATTAGCTCGATGTTATTATACCACGCGTGCTCCCGCGTGTGTGAGCGAGTGGCGTGGTAGAATGCCATACTAAACCAACCCGCCAAAATAATATCAAGCCAAGCACCAGGGCATTTATATGTACACTCAAACTAGAGCTCGAGTCACATGGTTAGCGTGTATGCATATATTATATTATCATTAAAAATGACACTTTATCACGTGGTGCACGGTCTATCGTTTATTTTTTTTAGACAAGTAAATAGTTAGAGTGGTAGTATTTTTTGAGCTTTTGGAGTTATGGAAATCTGCGATGAATGCGGTCATAGAAAAAAATGTAGAAAAAAAACAAAAAAACGGAATTCGGAAATAGCGATTTCGTTGTGGCGCGGCCGGCGCTTTCGATAGGTTATAATTTGCACCCGCTCGCCGCCGCCGCCGCCGCCGCTGCATTGCATGCAAACATGCACGGTTTTTTTTTTGTGCGGTGTACATGTGAGTCTTGAGTTTTGCCTTTTTCGAATGTAATTACCTTAGATTAAAAATATAATTCACCTGTAAAAGTTGATTGCGTGCCAGTGAGTTTTAATTGTAATGCGCTGTATATTCTGCTGCACACCCCCAACCAACCTGTGCTCGAAAACGGGCACTCAACATGCAAGCTGCAGTCCTCGTATACAATATTGAAAAACGGGGGATGATACGAATGCAAATGTGTATGTCTATGTGCAAATGTCCTATCTATATATACAAATAAAATTAAAGATGTTTTTTGATGGATATCAAAAAAAAAGGTTTTTTTTAGGCGAAAATGTGCCACCCACCTATTGGCAAACATGCAAATAAACGAAGTTTTAATTTTTATCGCCGTGTCTGCGTTGCACGAAATATTATTAATTTTACTGTTTTTTGTGACGGACGGAGGCGATACACGATACAAAATAGAACATATATACACCCTCAATGCACAGCTGCATATAAATATTATATATGTACTTTATATATTTATTATATACCCGCATATATATCGGACAAAAAACATAGTTTATAAAAATCAATTTCTAGTTTGCATATTTTCTCATTCGCAGCTTTTCATGCAATCCACTATTACCACCCCTGAAGCGAACATGCAAATATATAATAATTTAATCATCACTCTATGGATTCTCTTTTTTTTGGCACGATAGTCACGATGCCTTTGTTGGTATTTTATGTTATGAACGAAATGCCAGATTTATGCATAGGACACGGAATTATACACAGGAAAAATGTATGGAAAAGTCCCGTTTTTCATGTTCATTTGGTTGCGCGCAAGCGGTGAATTATGAAACGATGGTATTTCGGGTGTTTGCGAATGGCTTCAAATTGCGTCGAAGCGTTTTAGAATTTGAATGTTGGCAATTTACCGCGTGTTCAGTATAAATCCACCATATCCCATTTCTGTGAAGAGGCATCACCATAAATATATAAACGCTTCCATATATATATATATATATATATAAATACTGTAGAAATATAGTTGTGTTCGATAGACTGAGAGCGTATTCTTGGTGTAGCGCACATCGTTATACTTGCCACACGAAATTGAGTGGTGTCACAAACGTGCGCATCATTAAGCTTTAAGCTCTTGCTGACTGGTATCTGGTAGCTTTGTGTTATCGTATACATTTTAGTAGACTATATACGAGTATATGTAACTGTGCCACAAAAAGCGAGGTTATCCATTCGTTCGCACATTCCAATTATACTAAAATGTTTACTCGGACCCGCGTGCAGGATTCCCATTTTCCGACATAATAAACTAACGCGCCCGAGCACTCGCCGCCGCTTTCTCAGTGAGCAATAAAGAACGTAATTTATTCGCACATTTGCAACACGGAGCAGTAAGCGCTGACGTTTTGCTGCGCGAAAAACACGCGCTCTGTGTCCGTTATAGAGTGTGTGAGACTGTATATGTGCGAACGCAAAACACCAGGCCCAACGACTATGTATAATATATATATATAGCCCATTCCCTGGGCACATGACAAAAACACTGGGAATAATTTAACAGACGAAATAATTTCAAATTAAAATACCAACACTTTAACGCACACACACACACACACATATATATATATTCGTGTATATATGTACTGTCAAAGCAAACAACCCACATACCCAAAGCACAAGTAATTAGTTTTGACACAACGAAAAGCGCTTGTTTAATTCAATTCAACTTAACAGAATAAATGTGTTTATTTGTGTGTCTGTATGTAAATTGTATATGTGTAACTGTCTTATATCAAATACGTTTTTTCATATCTAAAAACAACAACAATAATTTTATCATTGTAGATTTTATCGATTTTTTTTTATTTGCACATTTGTTTGTAATTAATTGGTATAATTGGCAAAAAAATACCGTGTTTTTTGTGCTCATAAAACTTTGAATACTTTTCAAGTATTTCTTTCTAAATCAAACAACCATTTAATGGTTTGACTTTATGGTTTGACAATTACAATCTCGAGTCACAAATTGTTTGTAGAAAATTGTATGTCGATTCGTAGAAACAAAAAAATTACATCACGTGCGAGATGCGAGAGCTGGCTGAAAAATAGGACGATCTTCTAATTGTTTTTTTGTAAATACCACATCCACAAATGCAGGTCATTCTTTTAACAAATGGAATGACCGACCTCGCGGGCAACATTTTTTATGCTAGGGATCATCGCAACATAAACATACGAATCAGGAAATAACGCAACTAAACATTTACATATGGTTAAGATGGTACATTTAAACTAGACATTTCTAAAAATGCCTTATTTCGATAAACCCGTATTGCTTAACCTGAGTCTTACCGAAACTCTTACAAAACTAGTTTCAAATATCCAATATTGTGAAACAAGCTGTTGCTTTGCGACAACGAATTGAACTCTAACAAAGCTAACTAGCTGACATAATTTGTTGTTTACTGTTTACTTAGTTTACTTCATCCGCTGAATGTTTTCAGAAGCAATATCTTTTGTGAGATCTTTTAGATGGAGCTGAACGAACGTCAATTACAGGTTTTTTCGAAAGTTATTGTACTAAGCGAAATTGTGGGGATTCAGGTGAAGTTTTCAGACAACGTAATTGATCGCGCTCGTTGGAATAGATAATCTTTATCAGTCTGGGGCAAGGAAGCTAAAAGTTGTCAGACGCATTTGGCTACTAGCTAAACTTTACATAACTTTATTTACGAGTCACTTATTATGACTGATTGGAGAAAGATTTATATACTTGATGCAGTTTTTCAATTGATCATTCGCTCAATGTCTTTGCTAAATTTGGCGTAATTTATTATAAAAATAAATAAACTAAGAATCGTATAGTAGAGGTCGGCAGTATAAACATAAAAAAGTTATTTTTTCTTATTTTGTTCTCTTTGAAGTTTGTGTTTTGTTATTTTAATGGATTGTTGGTAAATTACCATACAAACTTTTTAAGGTATTGGACCGCATATAAGTAAATATATGTTATAAGTAAAATGGGCAGATGGACAATCCAAGTATGCAAATTTGAAGAAATGATCACATCAAAGACATGAACCCGACCCAATTCGAAATTAGTTAACTCTAATTTTACTGTGTTATCGAATATAGAAAAATTATTATAAATTTACACCGATCATTGCATTATTACAGGAAACTAATTCTAGGCTTCAAGTTTCAGCTCGTTTGTATGACAGGAATTGGTTTCGCAATATTTTGAACATACGGACAGACAAATATTGAAATATTTTTTTTTTATTTCTGAAAAAAACTATTTTTATATATTTCTGATATAACTATTTTAAAATAAAATATATTTATAAGTCGGCAAAACAGTTATAAATATAGTTTATTTGACAAATATAGTTAATCTTCAAGATAGTTTATTTTGAGAGAATCCACAAATATTAAAAGCATACATTCATATTTTTAAAATAAGAATAAGAATACTTAATAATTTTTAAAAAATTACACATTAAATGAGCAACAAAAAATATTGAAATTAAGTATAAAAAGCTATCTTTCTCATGCAAAATTGCCAAAATTCTTATAAAGAACAAGAACCGTGAAACCCGGTTTTCGAGTCTAAGCCCGAAATGCAACTCAGAATCGATTTTAGGGTCCAGTTTGATTTGCGGATCCAGACTCGAAATTCAACAAGAGCACGCTTTTCGAGCCAAGACCCGAAAATTGCATTGAATAAAGAATACAAAAATAATTGCTTGCTTAAAAATATTCTTGTGCGAATAATTTGAAATCCACAAATATTACAAGCATCTAATTTTTTTTTTATGTTACAATAAGAAACATATTTATGAAAACTAAATCTTTAAAATTATTTTTTTAAATTACACATATTAAGTATAAAAAGATCTTTTTCATTCAATATTGCAAATATTCACATAAAATCCAAAATAAACAGAAACTCGTTTTTCGGATTGAATATTGGCGTATTTTCACTATAATTTAATAATAAAATATTCGATTCTCAAGGTTAAGTATAATAATGATAGCCTATTCGTCAAATAATCTATTCAATTCTCAAGAAAATCTATTCGTCAAATAAAATGTTCGATTCACAAAATAAACTATATTGAAAATAAATTATCTTGAAGAGAAACTATTCGTAAAATAGTCCATTTTTTAAAATAGCATTTTGAAATAAAATATTTTCATCTATTTTCAACATCAAATATTTTAAAATATTTTGATAAAAATAAAATATTTTGAAATAAAATATTTTCTATTTTATTTTGATTTTTTCATGTTTATGGACAAATATTATTTGTATATTGAATTCTAGTACTTAAAATTGTAAAATAAATTTAGTGATTAAATGGTGGCCATAAATATAGTTTGAATTTATTTGCTTTGAGGTATTTTAATGGCCTATTTTGTTATATAAGTAGATATTATTTCATACGTACAAGCGAAATAAAGTTGTCAGTGCAGAGTCAAGGTATGTCAGATTGATTGAATACTATTTTATGGATTTTAGATAAATGTCACCGTTGGATCTGGCAACATTTCAAAGATCGTAATTCGAATTTAGAATTTACATTTTATTTACATTTATTGGTTTGACCTAAACATCTCCAACTACTTTAAATAAGAAACGAAACCATTGCATTATCTTCTGAATAATGTCGAATATCATATTAAGTATTATTTGTCATATCAAACGTTATTCTTTTAAAAAGGAAACGATATCATTTTTCGGAAGTGCCAACTATTGAATGAGGAATGTCAAATTTTCATGACATTTCATATAGTACTTTCGAGGTTATGAACGCGTGACGCTACTTTTTCGTAAAATGGAAAAAAGTTTATTTGGCATTTTGATAAAACACTGTTATGTGATCTCAAAAAACAAGACAAAAACATTGGAATGGCTCCAAAAGCACATTACAGCACATCTGCTTCGTCGAAAAGAGATGGTTAATTTAAAATGGGTCGTACTACGAGCACCAGTAATGCACCACGTTCGAGCCGGCCTAAAGAGGGTACCACTTTAAAAAACGAGCTAGCAGACATAATGAAGTTGCATATTTTGCATGGGCATTTGGAAAAAGTTTGCGTTTGCTTACAATTGATCAAAAGCAACGTCGTGTCGTGATTCGGAGACCAATTTTGATTGTTTCATCGTAATCCGAAATCCGAAGTGCGTCGATTCGTGTATGAAAAATATCAAAATTGAACGAATTGCGATACGTATAGCTGCCCCACCCACCGTATTCTCCAGACTTGTCCCCCAACGATTATCATCTGTTTCCAAACTTAAAAGATAGCTCCAGTAGGTCGAGTTCGAAACTGTTGCCTATTTTGAGAGCCTCGACGTCGACTATTATAAAAAAGGTATTGAAAAGTTGGAGGATCGTTGGATGACGTGTATCTCCCTCAAAGGGAACTATGGTGTAGAATAAAATCTATTTTTATCAAAAGGTTTATGTTTTCATCACTTTTCCCGGAACTTTTTGAACCATGTAGTATAACATATTATTATATAAATAAATAAAAATTGCGAAATTTTAGTATTTTTTTTTTCAAAATTAAGATAAAATTTGGAATGTATAAACTTAAATTTATATTTAAATCAACACACCAGCAATTGGTAACTTTGACGGAATCCCGATTGAGTGACATTTACGGTCCTGAATTCTAATCTTTAAAAATGATTACTTAATAAAAATCATGGGAAATTCTTTGTAAAACCGAATAACATATTTTGTCTAAATTTGCGTTTTCCACAAAACCACAGATTATTTTCAAATCATATGGATTCAATCAAAGGCAATAATAAATCCTTCGAACACTCATCCAAATATATATATATATATATATATATACTCTGAATCCCTCACAAACACACACGCATCCGATATAATTCCGTTCAAGCCTCCGTATTACAAATATAAATCAAATCAAAATGTAAAATAAGTCAGTCTCCACATCGAGTTATACGATATACTCGCACAGAGGAAATAAACCCCTTAAAAAATAGCTTCTCGTTATTTGATCGCAAGCGCGTTTTGAATCCGCGAATATGCTCGAGTTTATTTACATTATTGTGCTTTTGTATACGTATACGTATATGTGTGCTTTCACAAATATTATATGTACTCTCTTACACATACGATTTATGAATATGCAAATAAGCGCGCGAATGCATAAGCCTTGCCCATTTACCTTTGAATAAGTTTCCATTTCAATGTTGTTCGCGGCTGGCTGCATTCACAAATTGGGCGAGCATTTTTCGCGTTTTGCCCGAACGGTTAACAAAAGAGCTTTGCCGACTGTGCTCACCCTGCCAGAATAATACACACACACACACACAAAAACTCATACACACGCACACACTGACTGCGAAATATACAAACATATACAAATATGGTACAAACATATTTTTATATATATATTTATATATAATATGCAATATCAGTACATATAAACTAAATCATTTTCCGCGTTTGTGCCCATTTTTCACCCTTAACTGTGCGCTAGGCATCGCGTATCATCACACCTTATGTTACTGGTGCTCGCTACCATGTTTATATACGCTATAAGCATATCTGCGGCATCTGTTTGATTAGAATATATGTATTTTGTAGCATATGCTAGAGCATATAACCACATGTACGCCAACATATATATATATTGAACACAGCATAGTCTTAGGACGTCCCCAGTGTATCTTATACGTTATGTTGCCAATTTCGCATATAGCATCTCGACATCGCGTCGCTACGTACGATTCTACATTGTTTGAATGTGTATGCGTGTGTGTATACATATCGTATATGTAATATATATATATGTGCAGCTCCATCTCTCATTCACAAACACATACACACACACATGTATGTTATTCTATGCGGGTGTGCATTTATGCTGCCAAAGTTCATGCGGGCTCACATATTCTTCGACATCGCGTCTTGCGGATCAGAGATATTGAATTTGCTTGAAAATATTGAATAAATATATCACTTTGCACTGTTCAGTGCGCGGGGACAAGCGGGGTTCGGAGCTGGTGGCTCGTATGCAGACGGGCGATAAAAGCTTTATGCTCCAAAGACAATTTTAAGTCGCTAACACACACACACACACACACACTCTCACATATGCATAATATACGTTCAACAAAACACACACACAAACAAGCTTTATTTATTTTGCAATATTTATGAGTATGTGTGTGTGTGTGTGAGCTTTTGTATAAACATGTGATGAGAAATTTATATGCGCGCAAATAATCGCCCAGTCGCGCACATGCATTTTTATGCATTTTAAAAATGACGGTGATTTATGCAATGCGTTTGCATAAAAGCAGTGCAACGAGCAAATAAAATAATGGTGATAATGATTATATATGTTTTGTTTTATGTGATCGATAATGGAGGTGTTAAAACCATTCATCTAAACCAAACAGTTTTAGTAGTTTTTTTTTATTATTATTTATTTGACCGTTATGAAATAAAACGATGGACGACCGGAAAATTAAACTATTATTTTAATTATTCTGTTTATGTGAATTGTTTAAATCAATTAATTCTAGCTGATTTTACACAGTTATATATGGTCATAAATATTTAATATAATTAAATCATCAGATACAAATAAATCGATAATGTCATTTTAAAAATAATAAAAAATTATTACAAAATATACCGGAGAAATTCCTAGGAGCTAAAACCAGGAAATAAAGTTTGTAAAGAATGATTTGAGGAATGTTAGCAATGCTAACATATGATATGGATTTTTAAATTATTTGATTTATAACACTAAGTGCACAAATCGCATCCGAAGTTTGTCTATTTGTTACTTTAAATGTCGTTTTCAAGATGTTATGGGACCGAAAGATTTCTCTATAAAAAATAAAAGTACTTTTATATATAGCATTTATAATTTATTACAATTTATTAATTTTTTCACAATTTATCGAGAATTTATTAAGTTTTATCACTTAAAATACATTTTATAAAATGGTTCTAAAATATTTCTTTCAAATTTCAGACCAAACGTACCGTTATTTATGGAGATGGTAGCTTTGAATGGAGCCGTGTCGAACGCATAAGAGTATACGGTAGCAACAGCTGTGCGTTTGTGTTTATGTCGTAGAAAGGAAGTCGTAGATGCAATTGTAGGATTCACACAGAACAACAACGAAAGTTTCAACCAAAACATTTGGAAAATTATGCCGATATCGATACTTGGGAGCTTTACTACCGTCAACATAGTCGCCATCATTGCTACCTGCACTTATGAAGGTACACGAGGATTGTTATCTCTTTTTGATGCAGTTGCGAAGAATGAGTAAATTCAATGCTGCTGCAGCTACGAAAACGAAGGCGATTAACTGTAAGTTCCAAGACAAAGGTTTTATCTGCATGTGAATTGTACGCCAAACATTAAACGCGTTTATCTCGAAACCATGTTTATGAAGACGGTGATCACTGACTATTAGTTTTTTATTAGCCGAACATTTTAGTGAAATTTTGGTCAAAAATACTTCCGATTCATTATACGCCATTTTGTGGAAAATCAATCAATCAAGTACAGTATTATATCATTAACAAATGATTCCCGCTTTGGGTTTAGATTTTAGACGATACAGACGCCAGCAGCGGTGATCACCGTAAATCTCTCTGGCAAATTTACTGTACTTCCGGCATCTTGAAATATATATCGTTGAAGTACCAAACCGTTTGTTTGTGCAAAAAAATCGTAAATAAGAGCTTTTTTGGGAGTCATTACTGTAAAAATGAGAATTTGATGAGAGATGGTTTTTGTATTATCAAGGATAATATTTTATCTCCTTTTTTCGCTTTTAAATTTATATCTCAATTTATAAATAATTAGATTTTTTATTTATCAAAAAATAACAAAGTTGTGGCATTTATTGCTTATAACATTTTTATTTGTTGGTATATTTTGTTGCTTAGGTTACTCGAATGTTTGCATAAAAGTATA
>JANSTU010031907.1:0-11931 GCA_027564075.1 Bolitophila hybrida
TTAAATGGCACGAACACGCTCTGACCGGGAAACTGCAAACTTTTGTCAATCATAAACTACAAAATTTTCAATGTAAAAGCATTTATTGTTATAAATAAAATATGTTTTAAAATTTTAGATGTAGTTTTATCTTTTTTAACGTTTTTAACGCATGGCAATATTACAAAACGTCGATATGTAAAAGGAATACAATAACCTTTGTCTAAATAGTATGTTAATTTTAGATTCCATAGACGCGGAATTTTGACGCCCGCGTCGACGAAACTCGCATTGACCAATCAGCCCGCGTAACGTCACCGCTGCAAGCCTCCGCAAATTAGTCGCGTTTCGAATAGATATTTAATATTTGCAGTTGAAAGACATAAAATTGAAAATTCACTTGAAATCGCTTCGAGATCGATATATCAAACCATAGAAATGGTTGGTCGCTACGACGATCACCTCCCACAACATCAGACAGTCCCACGCCCTGACCCTATTATATGCCGCAACGAGAATTATCATACACTTCAGCAAAAAGTTTTAAATGCTCTTGTTGACATTATAGACGAGTAAAATTAATTAAATTACCCGGTGTTGAATAATATAATTAATAATGTTTGGTATCAACTGCAATCTGTATACATATCTCTTCTTATATCGTATATACAATACAAGATAACTACGTTGTAGTAAGACGTGTTTCGTTTTTCCTGAACTGAAAATGAATTAAATAAATATATTTTAAAATTACATTTTAAAATTGTTTTATATATAATATATCTATACCTTAATAGCTTAGTGTTATAATAATTTATCGCATTTTTAATAGATCAGTTAAAACCGCAAAAAATATTATTACTGTATTTTTTTAATTTGAATGTACCCAACAAAAGTCAAATATGACATATTTATGACATAATAGATTATTTTCCGTTATGGCGAATCTGCCTGACAGATTTACCGCGTCAATGCAGACAGAAATTAGAAATTATTTGAAATCCTAAGACAATGTCCCTCGCAATGTCCTTTAATATATGTAATTTTATTTTTAGGGGCATAAAAACTATACTTTAGCCAAAATAGCTATTGTGAATTTTACAGATATTTTGACATTACATATATATATATATATAAATTTGATCAAGTTCAGTTGGCAACGCTGTCTGTCATTAAAATATACCAACTGTCACTGTCAACAGTGTCAACATTGAGGCCATACAAATCAAGAAATAACATAGTTTTAGTTTATTCTTTATAGATTATAGTTTATAATTCATATTTAATAATTTGATAAAAAAAAGAAAACAGTTTTCAAGAGATTCAAGAAATATAAAACATGAGTAATAAACTTATCAAGGCTGAGTCTCATATATATATTAAGCAAGAGCCGGAATTAATCTTGGAAGATTGCTGTACAGCCGATAATGCCATTTTTTATAATGAATATAACACTGTTATGATCGACGAGGATCTCAATGGACAAAATCTAATAATTAATGGTGATAATAAGCATCACAGGCGTAAACATGCCGTTGGCACATCTTTAAATTGCTACGTAATGAAAAAAACATATAAATGTGATATTTGCTACATGATATATAGTAGTTGTGAAAACCTAAATAAACACAAAGATACTCATTATAAAGAGAAATGTTTTATATGTGATATATGCGACAAAATCTATATTTTAAAACATCATCTTAAGAAACACATGTATGTGCATACCGGCAAAAAACCAATAAAGTGCGAAATTTGTGAAAAAGATTTTTTTCATTTGGGAAACTTAAAGCGCCACATATTTCAACATACCGGTAAGAAACCCTATAAATGTAAACTTTGTGAAAAGACATTTATCCAAATGGAAAACTTGAAGAAACACATGTTTAAACATGCAGGTAAGAAACCCTTTAAATGTGAAATTTGTTCTCAAGTGCATTTTCGTGTTAAGTAACCCGAAGTGTTGAATGTATTTACATTCAACACTTCGGGTTACTTAACACAAAAATGCACTTGAGAAGAATTTAGTCCTTGTCTTGTCAGTCTTTTCATGTCACAGTGACAAGAATTCACTTGACAAATCGGTTAAAAACTCTGTAACATAAACATACACGTAAAAACCATTTGAAATATGAAAATTGTCAAATATCATTCACCAATTTGGGAAAAAGCATTTATTCAATCGGTAAATTAAAATTTTGTCAAAAATCATTTACCCAATAGGAATTTTTTAATACACACACGTTTCAACATACCGCTGAGAATCTTTTAAAATGTGACATACAGTTTCAAACATACGAATGTATTCAATTTTTGTTTTAGAAAAGTAGAACTTTAAAATAAAAAAGCATATTTTATCTAGTTATTTTTTTACTTTAACGTTTGAAATTAAAATATAATCAATTTTTTCAAAAATAGCTGGGTAAGGCCCACAAACTTAATTTTCCTTTCTTTTGCACCCCGATTTTATTGAATCGGTTTATCCGTTGAAGCTGTAGATCGCCCTGAGGGTCTAAAAATTGTGTTTTGAGAAAAAATAACAGTTTTAAGTTTGACGTTATATCAAAATCTTTAGGTAATTATTCTAGAACCATACACAGTCCTTAATTCTCGATTTTTATAGTTTGTACGCCGGATTGAAACATACCGGTGCATCATTCTAACAAACCATTTCTCGGATTGTTTATATGTCTTCTGATGGCAAGTCCATTATAAAAAAGTGTGGTTTTTAATTAATTTGTCGGCTATTTGTTTTCACACCGACGGACCATTCCATTCAACAAGCTATAACTTGAAAAATACCTTACATTTAAAAATTTCATTTCACCCACGTATTCTCAAAAATAAAAAGACAAAAAAAAATTAATCTTATGAACGTTAACCTCTCCTTAATATACACATGCGTTATTAAAAAACCGATAAAGAAAACTACAGAAAATATTTAGGTAGTTCCTATTTACACATAAAAAAGCAGTATTTACATAAATGCCTTTTATAAATAAAGTAATAATTATTTAAGTGTTCTTTTAAAGTAGAGTATTTAACATTTTCAAATATTAATATATATTATTGTAAAACACTAGGAACGTCAGATAAAACGTCTGTGGCTATGGTACCTCATCCAAAATCAGCGTTCAACACATCTATGGCTACCTTATCTGAAAGACTAGAACTTGAAAGACTGTCCGAAAAGTCTGTGACTATGCTACCTAAAAGTTCAGAATCAACGTCTACAGAAACAACCGATGAAAAGATGGACAAATTGATTCAAGAAGTAAAGAGTCTTAAAAGGAAACACCATAAAGACATGAAGATCTTAAAGGATGCACATGCCCGAACTAAGGAAGCATATGCCCGAACTGAAATGGAACATGCTGCAAAATTGGAAAAAATTATGAATGATGTTGAAGAATTTAATAAAATTAATAAAGAGCTTATCCATGAAATAAAGATGCTTCAAAGTCAATGTCAGATAAACAGACCGATGTCGAAAATCGAAAGACATGCTGATTTCGAGGAACCAAAATGGCCTCTTCATTCCGCCGAACAGATGATTGAGCTCAACACAAAATTGAAAGATTCTGCGTATCGCGACCAAGTGGTAATTTTTTTCATATTGTATATACATATATATAAATGTATTCATGAATGTCTTTTTTACATTTAGTTTTCCCGATTAGAAGAATGGGGAATTACTGTTCCGGGCGATCTCCGCAAAACTGTTAAACGCTATATGGAATATATGCTTGACTATGGTGCATTGATCTTATTCTCTTGGTCAGGCAAGACAAGCATCGACGAAGCCAATAGTAATGTATACCCTCATCTATATATTTCCTTATTTTTTGACTAAATCGAGCTTATTTATTTACAGACACACGCAAGTATCAATTTATTGAGTTAAATCAAATAAATCAGCTGATAAAGGATTTGGCCAAAAAACCCTTTTCGCAAACAGAATCGGAAATAAAGTATTTTATGAAAAGGGTACCTCAGAGCTACAGGGCAAAGCAAGCACAAAAAAAAACCGCCTAATTTATGTATTATTAACATTTTGAATAAAGTGTGAAATAAAATAAATTTAATTTTCCTTAAGAATTTGTAATTTTTAATCTATGCAGTCTCGGAAACGCCAAGGCAGAAAATAACAAAAATGCCCAAGGCATCAAGGCAATCATATTAAAATTAAATTTGTTTGTAAAGTATATTGTATTTTTTTGATAACTAAATAGTTTTGGAATCTCGATGTATTTTTTTGTAGTTTTTGGAGGCAGCGTGCGTGACGATCTGGAGCTATGTACGATTCACAATGTTGTGCTTACGTACCGTACGTAACCACACCCTTGTTGTCTTCTACCATTCTCTCTGCGGGACTGCACTTCTCAGTTTTTTTACTTCAGTTTTTTTACTTCGCACTTCTCAGTTTTTCTATTCATCGCAACTCCGCCTGCACTTTAGTTACTAAGTTACAGGTTCAGTTGCCATCTGACAGTCACATGAAATCTGTAATGAAGGTTGGCTCCTGGGGAACACATCTTTCTTCTTCAAAGCAATTGAAAATCACGTGTACTGCGTCTTCCTCTTGATCTGGGCAGTCCAAACAAAGTGCCGAACTGTCGTGATCAAACTTGTGGAGGTACTGGCAATATCCGTGGTCATAAATTGTGTCAGATGGTAGTTGCAGTCTCCACGCAACGCCCTTTGCCCAGTTCTTCTGCCAGGTTTTCTGCTGTTTTGTAGTTCAAACTGCAGTTTTCCATAATTATGACAAAAACTTCTCTGTCAAAAAGATTTTCCTTCCATTTTAAGCCTGTTAGTTTGGGTTTCTGGACTCTCCTGGTCTTTTTTATTTCAAATTTTATCGCCTGTTGGTCACTGTGTGAGTATTTTTCGCTGACTCGCCATTTCATGATATGTAGCAGTGAGTTAATTCAGTTCTACAAACACAAAAATTAAATATTTTTAGAAAATGGTTTATTATGTATGATTGAAAAAAAATAATTTCAATAAATTTTGATTTATGGGCAACATATTAAAAAAATACTTGCGAAAGAAATATTTTACTTGACAGGGGATATAAAAAAAAAAATTATTTTAAATTGACATACATGCAATAAATATCAAAGATCCAATACTAAAGAATATTTAATACCTCATAAAATTTACCTTGTAATAAAATCGAGTGTGATACTTTAGATTATACCAATAAGTCATATTTAATTGTGTATATTACTATAGTATATAGAATATAGTTTTGAAATGTATTTGAAAGTTACGAAAAATGTTATGTTAGTATTATGGAATAAAGAAATACTCCGACGAAGAATATTTATTTATCGATTTATTAACCGCATATTAAAAAGAAATTTGCTAATAGTAAATACACTACTCCTGGCCAAATATCGATGAACATGCAGGTAAACCAAGTTTTAGAAAAACAAGATAAACAATCTATTTATTATAATAACAACGCTAAATATAAAAATGAGTTTCAGATTGGCCAGGATTTACTATATATCTACAGAGTCCATACAATCAACTACGGATCACAGGCCAAATTACAAGAAAAATGGCAAGAAATATATTCCCAGCCATTGAATACTCATACCTTTATACTACTCATACTCATATATTATTATTTTTAATTATTACTTGCATTAATTGGTTATATTATATTTGGAATAACGGAACATTAATCCCTTCAATTAGTGCAGCACAAACAGCATATTAGCATAACCTGACAACTCGTGTGAACATGAGCCCTTAACGCATTGTAGTTAGCAATCAACACACTCTTGGGATGCCTTCTTAGTGTATATAGTATGTTAATACAGAACGATGACTCGAAATCACACAAACAATGGGAACTTTCAATGAAAAGCAATGAGTTGCCCACGTTTTTGGCGCTTGCCACGTTCCTTAAACACGCTGCAGAAGCTATAGAAACTGCGCAGCAATGGTGGAAAACACAGACTTCAACATCACGCAAGTCTGTTCATTGGTTGCACTTTTCATTAACACAAATGGTCACATCAGTTAACATCGTGTCCAGAATATGTAAATTATGAACACGGAAAGAGGTCAGATATTGTACGTCAGCACAATCTCTGTTTCAATTGCCTTCGACCAAACCACAACACCAAATCATGTCGATCTGGTTGTTGTCGGATCTTTTTCGGTAGACACACACAACTTTGCACAGTCTCTCTCTCTCGCTTAACTCGCTTAACTAGCTAACTAGTTCGCATTAATACCGATATCCGAGAGCATTTCAGCGAAATAAAATTAGCTGATCCCTAATTCTATGAGGGTTGGACGTGTTTGGAAAGTTATTTGTTCATGGGCTTATTCCAGGTGCAATTGGCATCCCGACTGCACAAAGGACTTTGTTTGGATGATGGGTCCATCTTCAAACATAACAGCGCTATACACTATAATTTCTCTGCATTCTCCCTTGGACCTAGAGAGAACTATGAGGAAATTCGGGATCTCACAACCCTGGAAGAGAAATAAAACGCATCATCGCAATGAGAATGGGCAGTACGTAGTAGAACTTTCCATCGGGAAATGGGTTTGGTGCCAATAATTCGCTCAACACTTAATATTCGTATATTTATTGCAGAATACCAAAATTTACACCACATGAGCAGAGCCACTGAATAACAGAGAAGCTTCCTACTACTTACCCTATCATTAAGTATTTAAAGGATACATGATCCGAGTTGTGTTTGACGCATCGAGAAAATATCCAACGGGAGTATCCTTGAATAACCAATTGTTGACAGGGCCAAGACTGCAAGTCGACACTTGATATCAATCGTATTATGTTTTAGACAACATCGCATTGCATTCACATGCGAATTATCCGCGCCAGGTTGGAATTTCGAAAGTGGTATTCGAATAAAAAGGAGTTATACTTCAGGCTCTTCTTGCATGATCTATGGAGGGAAGGTCTCGACTATGACCATGCTCTTAATGTTAATGTTCATCTAGCAACTACCTTGCCAATTTACAGTGTCTTGAGCAGGTGCAAATTTCCCGATGGTTCGGTACAAACCCCAAGGACTGTACCAATCTGCACAGATTCGCTGATCCGAAATAGCGTACAGAGCAGTTGTTTATACTAGTACTATCCGAGCAGAAGACTCAGCAGTACTCATAAGTATAATAACTGCCAAGACTCGTATAGCTCCAGTAAAAAAGTCACCATTGCTCGTCTCGAATTGTGCGCTGCTCGTCAAGTAGCAAACAACAATCCTTAAATTAAAAAGACATTGACTACTGTTTATGGACGGACTCTTCAGTAATTCGTAATTGGATTCGGAAAACTCCTCGTACATGGAATACATAGGTGGCAAACCGGGTCTCAGACATCTAATCCACATCGTGACCGGGATGAATATGTGTCACACGCGCAATAGGCCATTTCGTTGGAGGATTTTGTTCGTCAGTTATGATAACCAACATTCTGCGAGGGTTTCGTCCATTTGGGTAAATGCTACAATGCAGACATGTATTCATTTCTTCATCTTTACCAGGTATCATGCACAATGCGCTGTACTAATTGCCATCGATGAAGTCGGTTTAGAGCAAGATGTGTCACGCTTGGATCCAGCCTGGTGTTTAACGGCTCGCCTATTAAAACATGTACGTTGGAGTAGAGATGTTCACCTGGCACAAAATAGTGCTAATCTCCTCTAGAGTCAGCATCGTTAGTCCAATTGTCCGACATAGATGATGTTTGGCGGACTTAACAGCGGCCTCCCAAAACAAAGTTTGGTGGTATAAAATACTATCTGGTACCTTCACTAGCCAGCATAGATGTGCGCGCAGCTCTTCAAATTCGTTCTTTCAAAGTTAGTGCCACAATGAAGTGCAAGTTGGTGCACCTTTCACGACGACTAATGAAGCGGCGAAATGCGGCAATAAAGGCAGCAGATGTGAGCTCTTTTACCAAATTCATGTGTACTGCGTGCCTTGAGAAGCAAACTGATATGTAGCCCTTTATAGTCTTTGCGCCGCGACGATACGCGCTTGATTGTCCGCCTCGCGTTAGAGAACTAAAACCTTTGGCAAATCAAACAGAGTGAGAGCTGGATTGCTTTCATGTGTTTCTGCCATAATAAGACTAGTTAAAATGTTCTTGGATGGTAATATTATTGGATGCCGAAAGCCGTAAGACATTTCGGCAGCATTGACTCGTCCGCCCACTTTTTATTCCTCGTTCGTCACAAAAAGGTTTCATCGCATGTAGTTTGATTTTGTTCGGCAGGGTAGCGATTCTGTGCACATTTTTCACACGCTTCAAATGTTTTGTACATGCGTCGCTGTGCGTTATAAAGCAACAATTTTCTGTCACAACATCATACTCATATATTATTATTTTTACTTATTACTTATACCACATTTGTCTGCATATCTAACTGTATCGTTATATTGTAATGATATTGAACTGATCTTGTGAATTTTAGATATTACTATATTCCTATTTTGATTGTTTATTTCTAAGCAATGTGATTTGGATGCGTTGGAATGGTTATGACGGGACCGTGGTGTTCAAAATCGGTTTGCATTATATTGAGGTTGGCTGCTGGATTGTGATGAGTGACTATTTTGAACGGTAAAAATTACATGTCTTAAACAGTGGGATATTATTGTGCGGTTGGTCAGCACTGTAGTGCCGATATGAAGTCTCCTTTAAGAATTGGAATATTGTGTAACGACAGTTCTTGGATGTATTCAGAATGAAAGTTTTTCCGAAGAATCTTGATTTTTGTTAAGTCTGAGATTTAATAATAATTTTAATAATTTCTAAAAGACACAAAATTATTCCTGACACCAAACTGTTCTCACCAAATTGTTCGACACTAAAATGTTCGCGCCAAATCGTCCGTACAGTAAATTCTGGTATATGACTATAATATGACTTTGGTATCAAACATTGAGTACCTAGCGATGGACTAGAGTAATTCATAAAATGGCGCACTCACAGTGTGCCCCCTAATATTTTGTAATATCAAAAAACAAATATTTTTAAACTTAGTAAAAAACTATTATAGAATCCTTATGATAACAAAGCCACACTTTAACTATTTATATTGATTTAGTATTTAAAAGTTTCAAACAACATTAGTGTCACACTGTGAATTCTACTGCGTATGCGTCATTTTATTGATCGTTTTCGACATTACTGTTCAGTCTTATGAACTCCTGCTACGCCTGTTATCAAACCTTGAGTACCTTAGATGGTCCATGAATAAGCCAGTATCAAGAAATCATAAATATGTCTAAGTTACGGAAAGTAATCAATAAAATGGCGCACACTCAGTACAAATCACAGTGTGCCCGTAATATTTTGCCATTTTTTTTTTATTTATAAATTTTAAAAAAATATATAACATTTTCAATAATAACAATATATGTAATGTTTAGACTATAATATTTAATAAATGTTTTTAAATATAATATTATGTGGGTAACTCTGTTAAAATTGGCTTCAACAGAGCATGCGTTATTTTATTGATCGTTTTCGAAAACTCTTCAAAGAATTATGCTTACCTGCTGAAGAACTTGCGATGTTCCGAACAACAGATGTTATAGTCTAGGGTAGGCAGTATGAATTATGGCCACCTAGTACAGTAGCGGCAATTTGTGATTTTTTCTACACATTTTCTAATTAAAAACCATATCAGGAAAGCAGAACAATTTACCAAACATGAAGTATTTTAATCGATAAGTGCATAGATTCATGACTAAAAAGTTTCTGGTATTAATCCTATCAGGAAAACATCAAAATGTATTCTAGATGGTACAAATCAGTATAGACCTATTATATATGTTATTATTAGGAATGGCTAGTAAACTTAATTTTTAATCTGTGTTGTTCTATATATGGAACATATTACAAAGTGGTAATTATTATACGAGAAGTGTATAGAGTGTTTTTGTTTTTTTTTTAATTTGTGTGTCGTATATGAGTTCAAGAGTTCATGGATTCGGTCGCCAACCGTCAGCGAGTGCAGACGTGTTTTTATGCTTGCGCAAAGCGAATTTTGAACGTGTTGCGTATTAACAGGTAAGCAATGTACTCGTAGCACGGTGGCGGAAAAACTCTTTTAAGAGTCAACGGCAGCGTGCCCAGTCCCAGTTAAAGCGGATTACTGGTTGTCGCATCTGAGTGCTTCTTATTTCGGTAAGGATCCTCAGGCAGCACCTCGGTGCCTTAAAACAAAAGCGGCATGTCAAAGTCTGAGTGTATTGCGGAAGTTAATTTCGGTAGTTGTCTCAGGGAGTAGGTGGGAAGACGCGATTGTGTACTGTCAAATTAGTTTGTAGTCACATATACGTATGAAAACTAAGTGGACAAAGACTTGTACAGTTCGGGTACATTTTAGCACGGTGGCGGCAGAACTTCTATAGAAGGTCAACGGCCGCGTGAATGGTCCCACAGTTAGCTGACATAATTGTCACTCTTGGTAATTTTAACGCCAAGATAGGGTCGAACAACGAAGTGTAGATCCATGTTATGGGAAAGCACGGCCTGGGGGAAAATTATGAAAACGGCAACCTCTTTGTCGAACTGTGCAACACTCGACAATTGGTAATCGCCGGGACATTATTTCCCCACAAGACCTGCCACAAAGTTTCATGGGTCTCCCCTGACGGCGAGACGGAGAACCAAATAGACCACTTCGCCATCTGCAAAAGGTGGCGAAAGTGTCTACTTGATGTTAGGAACAGGCGCGGAGCAACGTTGGTAGCGACCACCACCTTATTGTGGCCACTCTCAGGTTGCGAACGGCTGCTGTAGTGCAAAGGCGACCAAATCGATTGTTACAGTATACCTAGACGTTGCTACACTAAAAGTCCTTGAGATCAATCAACGGTTTTGCAGTGAACTGCGGACTAGGGCAGTACTGTTGTGTGCAATATTCATCGACTTCGAAAAAGCTTTCGACAGCGTATTGGCACGCACTGCAACGCCGAGGCATACCTACCAAGATAACCAACATCATGAAAGAGATGGATCTTCTTGTCGCGTCTTACATAATGGCCAACTCTCGGACAGCTTCCTCGTGAATAGTGGAGTGCGTTAGGGATGTCTTATCTCGCTAGGAAATGCGGCTTAACACAAGCGAACGGATGCAGCCCATCCAAGATTGTTGTTAAATTCTGCTTCCTCGGAAGCTTGTTAACTGTTTATGGAGGCACAGACATTGACATCTGCAAACTTTTGTCAACCACTGTTTGAAGCGGATAATGTGAATCAGATGGCCAGAGGTAGTCTCCAATATTGATTTGTGGAGACGAAGCCGGCAATGCAAGTTCGACGGAGAAAGTGGCAGTGGAAGTCAAGAAAGGAATTCGTAGCAGAGGTAGACCCAAAACGACTTGGAGGCGCACAATCGAACGAGAACTAGACGGCGATAAAGGCTGTGACCGCCAACCGTGTTTAGTTCCGCAACTTTGATGCTGATGCCCTATGTCCCGAATATGGATTAAAGGACCTAATGTATATATGAGTTCATTATCGTTATTTGTAAGGGAGTTGTGATGTCTTCTGTGGTAGAATTTTAGCACTCCTTCTCTCCTGTATGTAATGCACCTATCTATATATTGTTTGAGATCTGATGTTGGAAGGTATTTGTTTGAATTGATACATATGTTATAGAAATTATGATTTGTTCTTGTAAATTGTATTAATTTGTCTATATTGTCATTGCTTTTCGGTCGTCAACCGTCTTCGAGTGCAAACGTGTTTTAATGCGTGCGCAAACCGAATCTTGAGCGTGTTGCTTATTACCAGGTAAATAATGTGTAGCACGGTGGCGGATGAACTCTTTACAGAGTCAACGGCAGCGAGCACAGTCCCAGTTAGCGGGGGCCTGGGAGACGCACCGCAGCACATGAGCGCCTGGAAAGCAGACCTTCGTGTCAAAGCTTGGGGGTAGG
>JANSTU010031918.1:0-11929 GCA_027564075.1 Bolitophila hybrida
TTATTTAGAAATTACAACTATTAAATGTATAATATTATATTTTTTTTTTAATAATATATATAATATATATATATATATATCAATTTATTTTATTAATAAATATAAAAATATCATAAACTTTCTAAATTTTCCATTGCTTATTTATTTAATGATTTCATAAAAGTCATTTATCATGTCGATTTCGGTACGTTTTCAATTTTCCATCCACCTCGTTTCTCTACACAGTCAGGTTTTGCCGACCCTTGTTAGGATAATTTCATTTTTAGCAGTAGCCACAATTATTGCTACATTATTGCAGGAAGTCTAATATTCCTTTCATAGCAATCTTATAGCCGTTTCCCCAGATATCCTTTTCAATATCAATGCGTAGTTTCTCCCAATATGACCGTTTAGCTCTGATCGCACCCTAATTTTTTTTTATTTTGGTCTGGTAGAAATTCTGATCTTTTTCTTCATATTTTTTTCTTCTAGTGTTTCTCGTATATGCTCTTCTGGCTTTTATGCATTATCTGTTAGTAATGCAATATTCTTATTGACGTTTTCGGATTTGACTTCGTTTTTAAGGCATCGATTTTTTTTAAACAGCTGTGAAACCGTCAACTGTTGTCGTATTATCATTTAGAGTGATTCACGCTCTAGTTTTATATTGTCCATTTATTTTTATTACCCATCCTCTAGAAACAAATTGTTTCGTGATGAATTTCTCGTGGTGCGCTCAGTTTTGCAACTTCAATTATGATCACTTAACGATTCTCTGCCGCTGATCTCCCAATGTCGAATTCTTTTTGTCATATTTTCTGAGAATACTGTCAAATATGAGTAACAGCCTTTGCCAAACACATCTTTAGTCTACACTGGTATATTATAGAGAGATATACCTATAAATATGTTTAAACTTTAATGGCCAATAGTCAATAATCACGTCTGAAATTAATTAATTAAATCCTTTTCATAATCGGGGATCCAAAATTACACGTTTCCCACCAAAATAAAAAAAACTACTTTGGAGAGGTTGGAGACAAAAATAAAATAAAATAAATAAAATACAATAAATAAATAAATTGTATATAATATAACAAATTAGTCCTTTTTTTATTAAATTAGGAGCGATGTTTTTTTTGTTTAAAGTGACGTCAACAACTGACCTTTATTAAAATCTTTTCAATATTACATTGTCATTGTCTAAAAATACAAATTAGAAAAAAAAACACAATTATACAAACTAAAAATAATATACAATAATACAATCAAATAAATAAAATTAAAAAATAACAAACATATCAACGTAAAATTTAAAAAAATTTAAACATTCAAGACTCAATAGAAGATTCTGTCAAGCTCGTAATACAATATAACTAAGCACCAACCGAACAAGTATGTCCGTACTACTTTTACCAAACGATGAATTCTGTTATATGGTTTGCTATGAACACATACTTGTCCACTATTATAAATAATTCAGGATTAACTTAAAGACCGCGTGAACTTTTGGGATTGCTTCAAGTGTTCGAGTGGTGCGCGGGGACGCTCGTCGTCTCCAATAGAATCCCGTCCGTCTTGAAATCGTTTGTGTTAAAAGAAAATCAGTTGTTCTTGAACAACAATCACTCCCATAAACTTATTTCATCTTTTCGGACGTTTGCGCGGAAGATGTGCCAAGTTTGGCATTGTATTTAATTACATTTTTTTGTTCAATGATGTTTTTACAACGCCGAGATTATTTGTATATTACGAGAGCAGTTATTATAACTTTCACATTTTGCAATATTTTTTAATCGATTTCATAAGGTTGGTATAGAAAGTCTAGACCTTTCCAACAATTGTGAATGTTTGAAGATGGTCTTAGTCGTAGTCTTAGGAGAGTTTGATGTGTGCACTGTGTAGATAGTTTATCGAGAACCCTGATCGCAAAAGAAGAAATATGGATCGCAGCATACCAAACAATTAGACATATTATAGAAAATAAAGCAAAAGACTTAAAAATGGCCACAAATGTTTATTTTTTTATTCGACTTTGTACTAGTCTCGGTTAAAAACTCTGTGTTTAAATTTCAAGTAATTTGGTGAAGGAAGAATTGACGGAGATATGTTTTTTTAAGTATCTGCGTATTATACCCGTGCGGACTCGCAGATATTCGACCCTCCGGCTGCGCCCGACCGAAATTTATGTTTCCATAAACGTGCGGGAATACATAAATATGGGTCTGGAATCGACGACTCTATGTATAAAAAAATGGAAAATTCTCATCTTATACATGTATGTAATTTTTTTTTTAAACTCGTTTTTCTCGATTTTTTTTTCAAAGTCGGTGTCCATCAGAACTCAGTGAATATGCAACTGATCGATTTCTACTTTTGCATACACTGTCTACACATATATGTCTAGAACTCATTGTTATTTTCAACTTTTTACCTTTTTTTCGAGTTACTTAAAAATTTTGTTTAAAATGTTTTTGTTAAACGCATAATGACTGAATTTGAAATTTTTTTACTTCAAACTTTCAGAAATTATACTTCAATATACACTTTTTAAAATACACGTAAATGTATGTCATAACCGAACACAAAAATGATATATTTTTTCACTTAAAAGTCACCTGTAAGCTTTAGAGAAATGCGATAGAAGACAAGCAATCCACTGACATACATTGATCATGTGTGTTATGAAAGATTTCCCAGCTATACCATCCATAAAATCTCATGACAAATTAAATTTTGGATCAACATAATCGTTCGAGGTCAGCCTTTCTAACTTACCAATGAATCCGTTGATATTGTTCCAGAATCCACAAAGCTTTTGGTTAAATGAATTGAAAGGCAACGTAATCATAATTTTCATTGAAATTAAATAAATAGTTTATTTGTGAACATAAATACACAAACAAAATATGAAAATCAAATATATAATAAGTACTTGTCTCCACTATAAAACCTGTTGCGTACATAAATTTACCCGTTCACAGTGCGTAGTTTTTCATTTCGCACACTTCCCCAGTTCGCGCGCACACGCATCCCTTCTAAAACAAGAACTTTTTCCCACCATGCAATTTATGCCATCCCCTCGCAAGTACCCCACCAACGCGCATACACACACTGGCATACACATTAATATACCGAGAGGAAAATCGTGCAGCACATCCGCGGGGATGTTTTTGATTTTCAATCAGTTCGAGACAAGATCTCGTGGCTGTAAGAAGTGTTTCTTCATCTAAAACAAGTGGTTGGTGCGTTGTCCACGGGGGGATTGGTAATTATTTTGCAATTGAATGGTGCCGTGTGATAATAATAATTTTTGTTAAGTGCGATTCTTTTTACATTTTAGTTAAAAACATATATGGTCCTCAAGTGAACATTATATAGATATATATCCAAACAAAATCAAATTTATCTTTTCCAATCACATTCTAACAGGTACTATATTATTTACATGATATAGTCTATAAATGTAATAATTATATTAAAAACTTTCTTTTAAAAAAAAACAATCATACCTATATAATAATTCAAGATAATTCATCTTCATCCGATATCCCTTTTTTGATGTGCACTTAAAGTTTGCCACTTTTTATTGCATTCAGTGTGAAAGACCGGTTTACTGTTTAAAAACCCATAGTACATGTGGTGTGCTTTCTTATGTATACCTATAAAATAAAACAAGATTCTGTTTTTAGGGTTTATACAGTGCGAGCCGTAACTTGTAATAAATATTATGCCATAACTACTAATGTGTTTGTTTATGTGGTTAACATATATACAACTCGCTACATTATTTTTCTCTGAGAGATATTCTTTACCTCGTATAGATTTACCAGTATTTATGGAAAATCCAGACAATATATTTTTATGAGATTTTAACGGCCTATTATTTTTTTTTGATTCGATGTTGATAGAACATATTTTATGTATTTAAAATGATGACTCTATTATACTAAATTGTACTATTTGCTGTTAAAATTCAAATAATGTATATATTTTAAGTTATAATAATAAAATAATATATATCAGTTAAAAATCTATGTATTACCAAAATCATAAATCTCAAACAAATACTTAAAAGTCAGTCACAATAAATTATGAATGTTCCATTCATCCGTCTTTAACTATCAGACAGTATTAGAATTGTATGTGTAAGTGTTTCAAAATAAAATAAATGTGTCGATTTACTATTGAATTATTTAACATTTTTGATTAATTCTTTTAAGTATTTTAATCAAAAAGTGTGTTTTCAATAAAAACCGACATTATTGGAGTTTTTAGCAAAATCCGTTAATTTGTGATGGCCGATACTTGGTATATTCTTCATACAGATTTGAATGTATTTTTACATTTTTGAAGTGAAATTAAATTCAATGATTTTTTTTGTAGTCCGGATATTGGATTCTTTGTGGTCATATTCAGTATTGCTTTAGAAGAAATTAAAAAAATATTTAAGGGATTACCCTTATTATTGAGTTTTTTTTCAATATTTATGGGTTTATTTTAACCTTTTTCGATATGAAATTCAATTGCGATAACACATACATTGTACCTTTATTTTTCTATGTTGAATAATGTAGTTTTTCTTTTTTCTCTGAATTTCATTTAATTTTTTTAAGCATTTCTGAAAGGGATAGTAATTTGTAATTGCAACTTATATTTATTTACCAATTCTTGCGTCATAGTTGAGTTTCCTAGTTTAAACATGACTTTTCCTCCGCTTAGTATTGTGTAAATTATGACTTTATAATATATTTTTATTAAAATATTGTTCCCAATTCCCATATTTTCACATTATTTTTCCTTTTTTGATAAAGGTTTTTTATAATAAAATTTATCTCTATATCACAAATGGTATTTAGGAATAAATTTGACACCTATCGTCAATTTTCTGACTATTTAGTTTTATTTATAATAAAGCCAAGATAAAATAAAAATTGGCAGTTTTCCATCAAACATATTAAAAAAAAAATTTACTTAGTGAATATTCAAATCCCAAATGTAAACACTTCCTATTATTAGCAATACACTGAAGTTTTTTTAATTTCCGAATCAATTGTTGAAACCATCATAAACAAATTAGATATGCATAGATGAAATTTTTGATTAATATAAACTTAAATTTTATGGTGTGTGTGGTAAGCTCTTATTTCGTATCTGCTCGACAGAAAAGCGTATATAGTTATAAACTTGAGTATACATTCTTTTTTTAATGTCACTTCTGAAGTTTTATCAACGAAATTTGCCAAAAAAAATCTTTTATTTACTATATGCGGATGATCTGAAGCTATTTCACCGTTAATCAGGTCTTTCAAGCTAAAAATGCGTTAAAAAAAGATCTGGATGCATTGTGATATATCCATGGTGTTAAATCAATTACTTCTTTCTTAATTCCAAATTTTTTTCCTGCCTGGCATTCTCAAAAATTCTCAAAATCACACTTATATATATTATATTTATAATATATGTTTACAAACCACCAAAAAATGGACTTCAAAATTTCTAATTTTTTAAATGTTTCTTTCCTTTTTTTAAAGAAAACACGAAAAACAAAATTATTATAGATTATTAATTATTAAAACTACTCTGTATAATTGCACAATATGTCGTTTTGTTTATTTGTATATTTCGGTTGCGAAATAATTTCAATTTCAGTAATGTCCTTATTGTCATTAAAAACTCTATTGTGAATGTGTTTCTCATACATCAAATTACTTGCATTAAATCCTCTATATTTTGTCTTAGCTATATGAATCGTCTGTTTTGTCGGAAATGATTATCGGAACTGACTTTAATTATGTATGGTCTTTCCAATATTTCATTCATTCTTAATTAAATTCCTTTTCACTTTTCTTGAGTCATCATTAAAATTCAATACTTTCAATACTTACTTTCATTTTTCTTCAATGTGAATTTCATTTAAGTTGTTTCTACGCAAGAGTGAGACACCGTTAATTTGGTTTTTAACAACCTTCCACTAAATAATTGACAAGGCTCCAGTTTCATGCTGATCACCGGAGTGGACTTACACTCTAAGATTCGATATTGATATTGATCGGTTTCGCTTGCCTGTGTCATCGTGCATCGTTACTATTGCTTCGCCCTTTTCGGGTAATCATTTACTGTGTTGGGCTAGAATATTGAATGATAATGTTACATCCGCGAATTTATAAATGGCCTAACCATTGAATAGGTTGTTTTACACTTGAGCTTCGTTTCCACAATATTAAAAAGAATTTACAATTTTCCAATGACATATGTTTTGCCGATTTTTTGTTAAATTTTTAACAATTAGAAATTCTGAATCCCCAAAACGGAGATGATTTTTTTTCCAGCATACTCAAATACATCCGGCTATGTGAAATTTATATTCTGGTGTTTCATCCTGTAGTAGTTTTTTTTTAATTATTGCGTTTAAATTTTTCACATCATCACACATCACACGATTCGACGAATTCTTTAATTTGAGCATTTATCTTTGGCCAATAATAATGCACGAAACTGCAGGCCGGTTTTTAATGTTTAAAATGGCTTTCTCTTAGGTTTTACCTGATCATGTGGAAAAACGTTATTCTACCTGTAAATTAGGGTTGAACCTAATCCCATTTTCTAGAGTGCGTTCCAGAACCAACGACAATGTTTTGTCGTGTTCCGTTTCAATTTCCCCCATAGTTTACACGTCAACGAAATAAACTATAACATCGTTAAAAAAATGCAGGTGTACTGTTTATGCCGAAAGGCACATGATTAACTACTTTTGTCTAACTCCATTTGTCAAAATCATCTAGATCAAAATCAATAACTGTATTTGTATTTATAATTTATAATAAGCTTTGTTAGAAAAATATAGAGCAAAATAATAAAATAATAAAATAAAGTGACGTTATTTTTTTAGAGTATATTGTAAGTGCTAGTCTTTAGGCTCAAATATTCAGAAGCTCAATAGTCAGAATTAGTATTAATTATAAAAAAAATCAAATTAAGACTGTTGAAATAAAGCTACTATCCAAATAAAACGGATTGTGAGTAACAAAAAAGCTAGTGATTTTAACATGAGCTTTCTGTGCACGTATAAGGCGTTCATATAAGTAATACTTCTTTCATTTTGAATAAAACATCATTTTCAAACGTTATATATATTCGCAATAGAGAAAAATCTAAGATGGAGTTTTTTCTTAATTTTTTTCACGCAGTTGTATAGTTAGCATAAATGAGACGAAATTGTTAAACATTATTTTCTATTCTTAAATTTTACAAATTAAGTTTGAGAATAAATAATAATAATATTTGTATTATTAATTATATTATTATATTATATATTAATTTTTCAATCTTCTGTTTGGATTTGATATTCCCTTTTTTTTTCAAATCCAGGACCAATCAACTTGAATCCAGAAGGGCGCAACTTGATTCAAAACAATGTTATGATATCGTAGAGCAGTGAGTTTTCTTTTCTTCTCGGTCTGCCTGATCGTTTTTTGTTGCGAATTTATCCAGATTCATTCCATTTTTGTATTATGTAATTTACTCCACCATACGAAATTTGTGTTTTTCTTTAAATTTGACGAACATAATATCCATCTTTGTGAAGAATTATAACTTCAAGACGTTTTTCAGTCGATACAGTCTTACCCATTATAAAAAATATAAGACAAAATAACTTACTGCTCCTATCTTATTTTAAAAGATGTATTTCATGTATATCGACTAATTTTTAAAATAATTTAAAAAAGGTAAGAGCTACACTGACCTTTAATAATAGGATATAAATATAAATTATTAGATAACAATAATCCAATGCTAAACACTAAGAATGATCACTTTTGCGTGTATCGATGATAAACACATAATGGCAATTCATTGTGTCATAATCGCAAAAAAATACATTTTGCTGCTACTTATCTGCTTGCAAATATCATCAAATAAAACACCCCACTGTTGAAATGAAACAGTTATTTCGAAAGAAACGTCCATAAATGTTAGAGATCAAATATTATAACCTGTAGTGTACATCAATTTCCATTAAATTTGAATAATAAAATAATAATAAAACAACAATAAATTCAGATAACCTTGATATTTTAAACAATTTCAGACAATTGTCCACTGCGGTTAAATTTTACATAAGAATAAGAACATTAAAACTTGTCTTAGCTATTTTGCCTTTAACAGGCATTGATTATAATTAACTGAATTAAATATTCATTATATATTCATATCTAACTGTGGTACCACTTCAGTAACCTGAAATGTGTACTCAGTACTCACGATCAGACCAAAACACTTCTCCATAAAAACCACTCAGAGCGAATTCCATTCTGTTGGCAACCGCTCAAACAAATCTGTTTAAATAATAATCATCCAAATAATCTGTCAATAATGAACAATACTGCCGATAACTCCAGCAAACAGCCCCAACCACAAATATAATAAGTCCATAGCTCAAATACTGCTTCCTCACCCTTTCGCGCGCACACCTCCACACACAAGCACTTTGTTCATGTTTTATGTACATATTTACATATAAATATAATTCATAATATATGATGGTAAACGCTTTCATTCATTTGTCTGTGTATATGTTTATATTCATATTCATAACACTGTTCTCTGTGTCTGTTTGCAGATATTTTACAACCCCCTCGAATAATGGAGTGACAGCCAGAATGAATCAACAACCAAACGTGAGTACCAGAGTATATAACAATTTATAAGTAATATAATAAAATATATATATATATATAAAATATCTAATGTACATAGTTCTTTTGTTGTTTGACGTTATTTGCAAATTAACAGATTTTCGCAGAATTTTTTTTTATTCCAGATTAGTTATATACATTTTATACTAGAAATATATATTTGTTTTATACATTTTCGTATAACACATATTGCACTTGATATAAAATAAATATAGGTTTTTGTTTCTAAGAAAAAATAAAAAAAATCTGGTGTTGTTCACTAGCATAAAACAATTAGAAATAATAATAAATAAATAATAATAATATAATATATAATTAAATTCTTATAAAAATGTACACGAAAATATGAAAAAAACCTTCTGACCTTTTGGATGATCGATTTCGATTCAAGACACTCACATTTACCCCATCTAAAATATGAACTCCTACTTTAATAGGTGTACATTTAATTTTTTATTTTATTAACCGCTTTTTCACATATTTCGTTTTTTAAATTGCTCAAAAAATTGCTCAAAGTTAAAATAAAAAAGTCAATCCATGATGATGATGATACCGTGGAAACTAAATGTTCGTGAAACAGATAGGTACCCTTCATATGCGATAACTTTTTATGCATTCGTTATCAGAAAAACCGTTTTGGAACATATTAAGCTATCGAAATGCAAGAAAATAGAGTTTATTGGTCGAGATTCCTCTTAAAACATAAACTAGTTATCACAAGACTGTAAAATAAAAAATATATTGATGTAAACACATGCAGTATAGCAGTTTTGATGCATCTCCTTAAATAGCGCTTTTAATCCTTGTTCGTCCATTCATGCGCTCCTTTTGAAGCGCTCCTACGGGAAGTGTAAGGTTTTCGATTAATTGTTTTAAGATTTTTAAGATTATATGAAGATTGAAAAACACATAATTTTACCAGTATTTATCGACGATATTTCCGAAGTATTCTATTCACAGATTCATTAAAAGTTATTGTTTCCAACATATCGTCGAATCAAATCTCTGAGTATAGCTGCATTGAAAAATAACCTCCTCGATGTATCATCGGCTGAAAATTTGACGCAAATTTTAGAAAATTGCAATTTAAGGGTTAACTTCTTATGTATATACAGGTGGCTAGAGGGAGTCATGGGACATCAATCGATAGGTAATTTAAATACCATATCACATAAAAAAATAAATAAAATTCGAATATTCTTAAGGGCGTGGTGCATAAAGGCAATTTTTTATAGATGTGTATATATTTAAAGTGTACTTTGTGTTGAAATTAAATAGAATTCAAGAATATTTAAAACAGAGAAAACAACTTTTATTCATTAAACTTTGTAGTAAACATGTGCTTTTTGTATATTTTGTTTGTAACTTTTTTTAATTTAAACTGACCACGCGTCTAATGTTGATTATCTACAGACCTAAGTAAGGCTGTTTGCGCCAACTCTTTACCTTTAATTATTATTGACCATAAGATATTTTTTTCTCTCTTTTACCTACCCTCTGTACAGTCAAATATAAAAATTACCTTTTTTCTAATATCTCCCTTAAATGCGACTTAAGGGTAGTCCTATTTATCTTTTTTTATATTATAGGTAATACAATTACATATCGATTGATATAATAAAATCCCACCTTTACCCAATTAACCCATCTTCAATGGCCATTTTCGAAAATGTTAGTCAAACTTGGAGTCATCCCCTTGATTTATTGCTTTTTTGGACCCCTTTAAGGTAAAATGACGTTTAAAGCTGTAATTGCTGGTTTATGTATATTTTTCACTCCATCAATTTTGATTTGAAGTTTTTTCAAGAAAATCTTTTGAGTGTCTTCATTTTGAGCGTCTCTGACGAGTTGTTATTTAATCTCCAATTTGTATGATATATTCATTCATTCTAATTGGTTCCTTTACTATCGATATAGAATTTATTGACCATTACGACAGGTCATGCATGCTAATGTGGTGTTTTACGCTGAACTCGTTCAAGAGGAGCTTCCATCATTACCGGTGGTTAAGATATTTTTGAAATAACTCTTTGCACCGAAATTAATCTTGCTAGTTTATATTCATAATCGTGAATTATAAACGTTATCATACACTTATTGTTGTAAACAGGATGCGTGTGTATAGGTAAATAGATACAATTTTTATGTAATTGGATCGACTTTTTATTCAATTTTACTTAGTATCAGTCTTACATTTTGTGAATTCGTCACACAATATGTTTTCAAAAAAGTATTTTTGTTAATCGAGTAATTTCGGAACGTTTAAAAACAAACGAACCAACCTTCTTACGATTGCAGCTGTGCTGGTTAAAAACATTAAATCTTTAAATACAACAAATTAAATAAAATAAAATAATACATTTTCAAATACAATATACAAACCCATCTTCCTCGCAAAGCCACTATTATATTGTTGTGAAGAGCAAATCAACTTTATCGAATAACCATAACTTAACTTGGATAAACTTAATTTGTAGTCTAGGTACGCTCGCATTGACAATTGTATGGGCAAAGTTATTTTTAATTCTTCATGTAAACAGCAAATTCACAACGATTCTGATTTGCTTAGATAAAATCCATAAATAATTCGATAAGACTAATGTTCTTGAGACATTACACGCTTATTAGACTATCAATGCCTTTACTGTAGAAATAAAATAAAATATTTTCACAATACTCACGGAAGAGTTCATTTAAATACCTTCAAACGAACCGTGATTTTTCTTTAAAACAGCGCGCAAGCAAAGTTTCTCATACAAAGAAAGCTCAAGCAATAATTTTACATGTAACACCGCTCTACCTAAAACACAAATCCAATCGCTAATTATATGTTGGGCGTTATTCCAATGAATTTTATGTGTGGATGTGTGTGTACGAGTATATTATGCATAAACTAGTGTATTATTTTGTTGTTTTACATTAATTGATTTTTTCTCTATGTTTAATTGGTTTTTGTACACGCGCTCGCAAGCTCTCAGCGGTGAGTATTTATTGCAATTGACTCGATGGCCTCCGTCTGTTTCGGTGGTGATTTCAAAAGAGTGTGCTCGTGTACGCGTCCTAGAGCACGTGAATTCATATCAAATTTAACTATATTCACATATTATTTTGATTGAATCGCGTGATAAACGAATAAATGCATAAATGCACCTATAAAGTGTTGTATTATAATTCAATTGCGATATTATCAGCGCAATGCACATGCAAGCGAACATTATTATCATGTGTAGGTTATTGCATAATTGAATATA
>JANSTU010031929.1:0-11926 GCA_027564075.1 Bolitophila hybrida
ACCAGACTCAATCACACTGATAGCATGATTCGTAAACTCAACTAAATTCGTCGAAGTAGAACGTCCGGCCATGAAACCATGCCACACCACGATAGTTGGAAACATCGCTATTAGATCCAGATTTAAAAATTGGTGTAATGTATGACACCTTCCACCGGCTTGGAAAAATTCTGTGATTTGTCCAGACGGATTCTCAACTTTTCGCAAGAATTATTGCAATTGGGACACTCCTCCACTGCAGATTTAATAAACAAGTAGTCTCTCCAAGACTGTACTCGTTAAGTTTTTGTCATAGAGTTACCTAGAGTACATCTTCTACTTTTGTGTGATTTGCGTTCATCTTCATGTCATGCGTATTTACACGAAATAGATTTGAGTATGTAAGCGTGACAAATGTCATGTTCATTTTCACAGTGACGCCGTGTTTTTTTATAATCGTGCAGGGGGTTATGTGCTTCTGCAGCACCCAAAAGTGATGTAGTTGTTTATTGTTATTATAATTCATGATACTATAATAAAATAAATAATAATTCATGATACTATAATAAAATAAATAATAATTCATGATACTAATCATGTTTTTTTTTAATAAATTAGAGACATCATGAATTGATTTTCATCAGTGCACCGTATTCTTTTTGATAAAGAAAACGTTACAAAACCACCTATATATGTAAAGATTTCATTGGTAATTGCTGAACAATTGTGCCTTTTATTTTCAATATAATCGTTACTTTTTAAAAATGTTTTTTTTGTTTTTGTAAATTTTTCATTAAAATTTTATTTCGACATATTTTATTCTCGTTAATGCTAACTTCAATTAATATTAGATGATGTCGAAATGGACATTCGAAAGATACGCAATTATCAGTTTCACCTGCATTCTTTTAGAGATCTATATTTTTTCGCAGATTGCCATATTCCATTTCGGAGCATTTAGGGTTTTTCTGTTTAGAATATCAAACATATCATTAATATTTCTAATAAATTCTACCATGTGGCAAGGGTCAGATTTTATATCAAAATCAATTTGATACAGCAATAATTTGGCCATTGTATTGTTTGAGAACAACCCACTCTGTTTGGTAAGAAAAAACCGTATCGGTTAATAGCTTTTTATCAGACAGTTCAAAAATTATCACTAATTGAAAATCTGAAACAAATATTTTAGATGGTTATATCTACGCCTTTGGATATTATATTTACATGATGATTTGTACTGCAAAAAATGTATTTAGTTTTTACTCGCACATATACCATCAAACTCTAATGTCAAACTGCATTGTCACCACATCACATAAACGAATCGGGTAATGTTCTCTCTATGGTTTTTTCTACGAAGAAACTGGTCCAAAAATATTATTTGTACGAGGAAACTGGTCCGAGGCTTCCTATTTTAAATGATTTATATTTATTACAGTGGCAAAAAACCAAGGAAGTTTCTATGTATTTCCGAAATTCAACTAGAATTGAATCTGTATCCCCAACTTAACATCGATATTGCAGATTTAATTGTAATACTGAATAATATACAAGTGTATAACGAAAATATTGCACATTGATCGAGACCGCTTAACGATTACGAAATAGGAGCACACTATCTTAAAATATTCGTTGCTGCTAATATTGGACGCTTTAAACTCAAAGTTCGTCCAGATTGTAGGCGCCCGCTGTTGATAAGAGACAGCAACAAAAATATAAATTAATATATACTCTAGCTGTTCGCTGAAAATACCCCTTATCGTTAAATTTAGGTATTTTGCTCAAATTTTTGCGAATTTTTATATATATATATATATATACATGTATATATAGCTAGAATTTAAGATGACCCTTAGCCGGGGTCAACCTTTATGGTTCTAAAATCTAAACTCATAATTAGCATGCTGGTTATATTCGTACAGTGATGACCGCATGCGTTCTATACTCTGTTGCGAATAACAGAGCAAAAGTAGAGATGAGATGAGTGGAATTATTTATAGCTCACCGCATATATAGTATATACGTATTGTTTTTTTATAGCAAGTGATAGTCCAAGTCCATAAACGACCGACGCCACGCATGGCACACCGAAATCAAAACAACACACGCTCATTCTCGATCGCACTTGTGTGTATTTTCGAGAGAGATTGTATGTGTGTGTGTGTGTATTTGCACTAGCTCACACCGCATTAAACGACACGGAGGTGATTCAATCGTTCTTAGATAGAGACAACAACGTATGTATACGTCGACGTATTTAAACCTCCAGAATTGACAACTGGAATTCAGTCTTCCAACTAAAATTGTTAAGCTTAGACGCTTCAGTTAACTTGCACGTCTTACGTACACTGCAAATTGTATAATATATATCGCGCAAGTGTGTATATTATTAACCGGTTTTAGCTAGTTACACGTTTAACAAAAAAAAAAAAAAAACAAATACAAAAAAAAAACGAAACAGCAAAACAGAGTTGCAGTTTTTGTCTGACTTGTTATCTCTGTTCACTTTAAAATTTTGTATTGAAATAAATTGATCTCGGCCAGCCGACCGAGCCGATACGATCCGAACCATATAAAATATTGCGCACCGGGCAAACATTATATATACATAAATGTATATATATAAAGACTTACAACGGTTTTAAGAGAATTCTCCGTCTTCACAGTGTTCAGTGTCGCGTGAACCTTACTAGTGAAAGTACATACTTTTTGGCAATTACCATATTGATTATAAACATTGTGCGATCCGTGTTTTGAACCGTATTCTGTTATAGAATTATTATAATAAAAAAAAATCCTGTGCGAATTACGGTAAATTCATTTTACTGATCACATCTTTGAGAGATACATTGTACAAAGAAGCCAACACACAAACTACTTGCAATGGAGGACACAGCTAAGGAGGTAGCAGCCACAGTGACTAGCGTAACTAACGGAATCTATGATCATACCCGTGGTGATAATGCAGCCCTGCTGCCGCATTTGGAGTCAATCGAGAAAATGATGAAATTACCGGTCCTGGAAGCCGCGTGGCATCAAGGCCAAGATGTCTATGGCAAAGTTAAAGGTATGTATATTAAGTTAAAATTATACGAACAAAAAAAAAAAAACAAGAATAATAATTATCGTGTACTCGTACAATGTTCGTCATAAGAATAATGAATTGCATAAAGTACTGTGGTACACTTGCGTTAATTTTTGCGATCGAGGCCAACGCCATGTGGTTTTTTTATGTGACTGAGAACTTATACTATATATATATATATTGGTACTGCTTTTGCAGATCGCCATTGTTTGACCAATAAATACCGATTTTGCAGATATTCTTTAGTATTTTTCTTGTCATTTTTATGTTTATTATGGTTGGTAGCATTTTGCTTAGATATATTCGATCATACGTGTTTGTACTGTTTAATTATTTTTTTGTATATTAAACTATACGCATGTGTTTTGTACAAACAGGTGTTTTCTGTTTAAAAAATATGTTATAAAAACATTGTTTTCTTTTATAAATAATATTTGTTTCGTTTTAGAATACAATGCCGTTTTCAATTGGGCCTTTCGTACCGCCGAGGATGCCGTCAACCGTGCCGTCACCACAGCCGCACCGTTTGCAGCTCCAATTGTCCAGAAATTCGACGGACCCATCCAATATGTTGATCAGACCCTGTGCAGTGGTATCGAAAAGCTAGAAGCTAAGGCACCCATTATCAAGGAACAACCACAAGAGATCTACAATCAGGCTCGCACCAAAGTAGTGGATGCCGTTCAGCCACATCTCAGCAAAGTTTGCTCTTTCCGTGCTGCTGGTCAGCAAAAAGCATCCTCACTAAAGGAACTCTCCTGGGCCAAGGCTAACGAGGTGCTGGCCACCCAGTACGGCAGCATGGCCGTTTCCGGTGTAGACACAACATCTGCATTGGCCGAACGCCTGCTTGACTACTATTTCCCACGATCTGAGAACGATACCGAAGATGATAACGGTGAGTTTGTCTTTTGATCATACGTTTCTGAATAATAACTATAAAATAACAGCTGTATTGACAAATAATTGTCAAAATATCGTAAGAAAATCTATCAGTTGCACTAAAATAGCAAATATTATTTTTTAAATCGCGAGTTTACGCTAATTAAATTTGCATATTTGAATATATTGACTATATTTGCACTTATTGCCGGCGAAGCGATGACATTGGACTTTGGTTACTCGTCGATTGTGTATGTGTGTGTCATCAACACTATAACACTATTAAAAATATTTACAAATAAAAATGTGCAACAACTTTGAAAATATTCCATGAAGCTAATTCCATATCAATTGTTTATCGACATCGTGCACGATCACCAATTATTCTTCAATTTAGTACATTATTATTATTATAATAAAAAGTGACTCGCATTCACTTGCTCACATTTCATTGACTCAATTACTCGGAAACACATGTCCAATTATAAATATATATACTAAACGCATTCATTTATTTATTTACAGCCTCAATTGGAGCTGACGCCGATCCCGTTCTGCACACATGCCAAACTGTCGGACGACTCTCGAATAAAGTGGCGCGTCGTGTATACCGTACCGTTTCACGACAGGTCAAGCTATTGAAAAAGGAGGACGTCCAGGAGTATGTGGCATCTCTGATTGCCGTACTCAGGCTTACGCAGTACTTGAACTTTATCAACGAGAAGGTGCCGCCACCCGCGGTGACGGATGCCCCCAAATCTGAGGTCACGCTACAAGATTAGGAAGCTATATATTCTATAGCTCTTCATAGCTATATATATGCACCAGGCAAATTATCGCTTGGAATTGCGCGTGCACGCGCGTTGTTATTAATTTATTAATATTACAAGTATATACCAAACAACATACAAACACACATACTCATTTGGAGGAGAACACATACATTTAAACATATATACACATAATAAACACATGCTGAAGACACAAATAATTGTACTGATAAAAAAAGTTGTTTTCACTTTTCGGTTTTGCTGTTATCGATATATTTTTAAATTTAACGTCATAGATACAGTTTCCGTTTAGTCTCTCTTGGTTGAACGTAATTTAATAAATTACATATATATGTATATATATATATATATATATATATATATTGTACTTATATATAACATTATTACAATACACACACACACATACAAACAATTAAACTCTACTGAATTTATAAGGAGAAATGGGCCCATTTTTTTTTGTATAAATAATTTCTATTTGAATATCTTTTTCTTTTTTTTTAGAATCGCCAATGGCCATAATTTTGTGCCAATCGCGAAAAGCTTTTCCTTTTTATTTTGTACATATATGAATACTATTTTATACAAAACAAAACCTAGTTCCTAAGTGTTTTTTTATAAAGCAATAATTATAAATACATAAACATTAAAAAAAAACAAAATATGTAGTATACAAATAATAAAAAAAAAATGATGTTTTTGCATCTTATTGCGAATTTTGTGTGTTATTTGTATTGCATAACGTGGATACTATGACAGCACTAGCCCCTCTTTATCTGTGTGCACTGACACGTTTGACAGAGACCTCTTGCACAGAGTGTACCAAAAGTGAAATTATGTAATGTTTACAGCTTATACAATCAAAGGCCATTGTAGGTCCTAGCTATTGGTGATCTCATACAGTTATATTTGTTGCTTGTATTATTATTATGTTTGTTAATTCGGCCAGCGACTACAATTATAAAAATCATGTTTTTTAGGACTTTGAACGTTGCTGTTTTTCGGTTCGAAGGACCACCACCATGCATAATATTATAGTTTGTCACCCAACGAAAAAAAAACACGTCATTCCATTCATTATAAAATATACAAAATAGCTAATTTCTTAGTCGCACTTTGATTCATATATATACTATATATATAAACTATATATATTATATATGTATACCTAGACCAAGATTACTAAATAGTGAAGAGAGCACGTCAGGCCCCGTCGGCTTATCTGAAATCATAAACTCAAGTTGACTTGTGCTAAAGTCCACAAAAAATACACACACATACACATATCATTATTAGGTGGCGTGATTCGGTCGCGCAAGCGAATAGCGTGCTCGCACGATAAACTATATCTTGAGTGCATTTTATATACAAACCTGTATATACGACTTTAGAATAATACATATATATACCTATATATACTCATAATTTAACGGATAAGATGACAATAAAACACTTTTGCAAGTCAGAAAATCTAGTGTTTTACGTAATATGTATGTATTATGCACCGAAATAAATAGAAAATCCAAATATACTATATATACATATATATATCGAATTTGCAATTCTTTTATACCCGAGGTTCATTGTTCAAGTGCGCATTCTCTGTCCGACCTAAATACGAAAAAATGATAATAAAGATATAATTTATGCATAGTCACTTCAGAGAAACGCACCTTTGGATCGTCGATAAAACCATAAAAGATATCTTGGCGACAGTTCTTATCGTGTATTTCAGATTTTGACATATCGCGACTGTATGTGTATATGTATATATATATATATATATATAAATGTAAGCTTTTGCACATTTAGTAAATGTCACCTGGCTTGAAGAGGCAGCCACAAAAACAAACAAAGCACACACACATTTTGCAAACCTATAGCCCAGCCTTATATATATATGTATACAGTGGCGGCCAACTAATTGAAAACGATATATTTTTTTATATTATTTGTACCAGAAAGTATTTTAAAATAGATAAAATTGTTTTAAATATTTAAATATTATATTATAGTAAACATATAGTATACATTTTGTTTACCCAAAAAAGTAAAAATTTACTGTAACGGTTATTATGCGGTTATGCGGTTAAAACCCTAGCAGTCCAAGGTACGAAAAATACATTCTTACAGAACTTGCATGTTCTTTAAAAGTAGCTGAAGTTCTTTTATTCATTTTTCGGTAATACTTTAAAGGTAGCCAGAGTTCGATAGGGGTACATCAGTATCAGTTACCGAAACTCAATGTTCTTTAAGCGTACATTTAAAGTAGTAGTAGTAGTACGGGTGCGCCATCTGTTGCGATAGGATTTGAAACTTGAATAGTTCCGCCATTTTTTGACGTATTGACATATATAGTGGCGCGTCATTTCAGTCTATTTTGTGCCATGAATCAAATAACACCGATACAACGAGCAGAAATCGTCAAATTGCATTTTGAAACAAGCTCCATTGTGATTTTGAGTTTTGGTTAAAAATCATCATGAGCGGTTAATAAGAAAAACTGCCGCATTTGGGCCGACGAAAATTCTTGTTAGATATTCGAGAAACCTCTCCATGATACAAAAAGTGACCGTTTGGAGCGGCCTATCGGACAAGAATATCATCGGGCCGTATTTTTTCGAAAACGAGGCTGGCAACGATCAATGGCGAGCGCTACTGAGTGATGCTCTGTGACTTTGTTTTTCGGGAAATGACTGAAAATGACATGGCTCACTTCTGGCTCCAACATGACGGAGCCACAGCACACAGTAGCCACGATTCAATTACGCTACTCAGCACGTTTCCGTGTTTCACCGACGCGTCATATTGAAAAACGGCGATTTCGACTAGACGCCGCGCTCACGCGATTTGACGCCACCGGACTTTTTTTGTGGGGGTATTTGAAGAGCAAACTTTACATCGACAAGCCGCAGACCATAGCTTATTACCACCGAGACGCTGGAAAATGTGATGCAAAAAGCACGTAAAAGAGTATCTGTTTGCATCAAAAATAAAGGCGGTCATTTGTTAGATACTATTATTATACAAAATAAAAATTATAAAAAAAACATAAAAAAAGTTGTCTACATCAAAAGTTATTCAAGTTTCAAATGCTATCGCAACAGATGGCGCACCCTGTACAAACATGATCATGCTTATTTTAGAGTACATTTAAAGTAGCTAGAGTACACTAATTTTAGTACCTAATTTTTGAACCTGCGACTGTCGGATCCAAAAGCGAAGAGCGTACCACTAAGGCAGATGTGTAATATATTATGCATTTTTATTTTTTTGTTATTTATATAATAGGGTGTCAAAAAATCCTGCAGTATTTTTATTCAATTTTCAATTATTCATAAAACTAGTTCCCAACGAAATGCCCCTCTTATAGAAGCTCGCTTCCCTATTGGCACAAAACTCGGAGAGCCAATTTTCACAGGCCTCTTTTGTGGCCAACTTCTCACTACCAAGTTGATCAAAGATGGCCTCTTCTGCATGAGTGCTGCCTTCAAGCGGTCCAGTTGTTGGCAGTACAGGTCCGAATTGAGCGTTAGGCCGTAGTAATACTGTAAAATATGTCGAATTTTCTCTTTATCTTGCTCCATGTTTGCGACGCTATTACTCACGAACGACTGAACCAAACAACAACAAACTGTCAAGCGCGTAAGACCTTTCCAACAAGCATGACCCGATGCGATGAATACAATTAAAACTACACGCTTGCAACGACACCTAGCGAAAATACCGCAAGACTTTTTTGACACTTTTTTATAACCACAAATGTAAAGTTACTTTAACAGTATATCGTATGGTACATTTAACCGCCTAAGATACGTTAAAAGAACTTTTAAAGATACTCGAAAAAAAGTGCGAATGGGCTACTAGGGAAAGAACTCTGGAGTTTTTAAAAGATGGTATTTTATGCTATAAAGGATAATACGATTGGAATATATTAAAACCCAACTCGAAACGGCCAATTAAAACTAACGGAAATGACGATCAGAAATACTTTTCTGACATAAGTTGATATCTAGGAGAGTCTCAGCCTAAATGTATGTTCAGACAAATCTCAAATGGATTGTCCAAAGTCGCCTCTATAAGTTTGGTCATTGTGGCTCATTGTCCGATAGATTTAAAACTATTCCAAAAAAAAACAATTGAAAAACTATTACCTTTCAAAAAACGCTACAATTTCGGAAGCATATTCTTTGGAGCGATAAGTTCCATATTTGTGGAATCGTACGAAAACAATCAGACAATGCTGCAACGATGACCGAACTTTTGGAACCTACTTTGGAGAGTTCGCTTGGAAATTGACTGAACATACTTTTAGGCTGGTTCCTTCCTAGATGATTTATAATAATGATAATTACAATTACTCAATCTACATTTTCGGTAGTTTTATCATTGAAAATGTGTAAAATGAAAAATCCGTCACAAAAAAATTACGCATTTCATCAAAGGTGCTTTGAAAATGCAAACAAGTGTCAGATTACAGTCGTCCGTTGTGGTAGAAAGACAATATGCTGAATGCAGAATCTAAGATTCAGCATACCCATTTTCAATGATCCCCCTCTTTAATAGGTTAAAAGGAGTAAATTTGAATAGTTTCAATCCAAATCAATAGGTCTTTCTCCATATTTTCCATTTTGGCAGCTCTTTTCTAATGAAATTTAAATTTTTTCGTATTGTTCGTATCTTGGCCTCATTCATTGGAAAAAATCTTGCAACATCAGCTACTCTTTCTCCAACGTAGACGATCCAATATTTAAATTTTTGTTTACAAAGATATAACTTTTCTTTTGGTTTCATTTTTCATTGAATTTTTTGGGATTTGGAAGCCTGAATAATTATGTAATTTGAATTACAAACTCATAGGTTTCGAAAAAGATATAAAATCAATAACTTGAAAGTATTGCGTTTGTATTGTATTGTTATATTGTATTGCATATTCTCGCGTAAAATGAGTATTCATGATATTCTCTCTCGTACTGCAAGTAAGGTTTGTAATTGTAATTTAATTTTGTTGTGTATGTATGGATGTGTACTTAGAAGTGTTCACCCACTTTCAGGGTTATCAGACGAGAGTTTGTGAGCGAAGTGAACGAATTTTGATTTCTCACAATGTGTGATTGTTTGTTCGTGAGCATGCAGACATTTTGACTTTTGGCTTTATATATTGAAATATTTGATTTTTAATTATTTCATAGGATTTAAAGCCTTCTCAATTTCTTCACACTCACTATGAGCTGAAACCCAAAAAGTGGGAAAGAAAAATGTATATAGAATTACACAATACGTTATTTAAGTATGTGTAATGTGTATATTTTTATTCGTTGATTTAAATGTATAATATTCTATGTTTCACAAAAGAAATATAGTATTTTAAATTGTAATCGAAACAATGTAAAAAAGCGTCGTTATTTCAATGGTGCCCGGCACAACCACACCAATTGCACCTAAGGTACGACCGGCCCTGCCTCAATGATAATTTTGCGGACTCTCGCTCGGTTGACCATCATTACACTTGCATTCCCATCTTCATCAAGGTAATTCTTCCTATTGGTGTACCCAAGCTCCTGGATTATGTAGCCGGTCACCAAAGGCAAATTATGTCTAGCGTTGTCTTGATGGAACACAACACCCTTCCTAATAAACTATGGCTGCTTCTGGTCATTCTGGTCAGTAGAGGTCCGAATTAATCATTCAATAAGTCCGTAGGATGACACATAGATGGCGTTACTAGAATATGTTCCGTATGATTTTTATTTAGTACTAACCTTCAAACGATACGTGTATAAATTTGACAGAAATATGACTATTGATTCGTGAGTTATAGCATTTTGTGTGAAGCAACTTTTGTTTTTGAATAAAAAATTAAAAAAGTGAATTTCGAGTTTTAATAAAGCAATGCTTTTTGATGAAAACAAAATAGTGGAAACCAAAAAATGGCTTGATAAACATTATCCGAACTCTGCTCCATCGATACAAGTGGTACAGAAGTGAAATATATATTATTGTGAAATAATAGCGTGACAGAAAATTACAAAGATGTTTTATGCGGATTTTTTCGCGGTTTGACCTCAGACATTGCACTGATCGCGCAATCGAACGCATCACCTTTTCTTACTATGGGCTCAACGACATTTATTTGCGGAACCGTTTTTCGTAGTTTTTTTCGCGACTCGTTAATCGCGATTTGCCCACGACAACATATTTGTTTACGATCGGCGATATCGCTAATGTACTACCAAATTGTGACCTGTCATGCTGACACCATATTTTTGTTCCCACACCCCACCTCGAGAACAGTGGTCCCCACGCATTTGTGATTTTCACAAAATACCTTGACTTCAGATTTGGCACTGATCGCGCATCCCCGGTTTTTCTCTAGGCCTCAGTGAGTTACGAGCTGAAACTCTTGGACTTTATCGGGACTGCTGCTTTTCGAGCATCTATTAATAGGTTTATGATGTTCTCGTTTTTATGGTTCACTTTTCCCGGGTTTGCAACTGTAACTGAATGCTCAATCACCATTCGCCCTCTATTTATACCAAAATCTCGAGACACTCAATTTTTGCATATGACCTTATGTTGATAAGTTATCTCAGGCAGATGGTGCAAACGGTTACTTAGAACCTTATTTATAGATGCTCGTTACACCGAGGCTTGAGGCACGTTCATCTTATTTTGGCCATTCAGAATTTTCGTGCGCGACGCAAAGTTCATCAAGGCAATAACCAAAAGCGTCCAAATCCATTCGCACCAGCCAAACCAGCATTACATTGTCCATGACCATGTTACACGAGTACTAAACACCGATTGTGGGATTGTCCAAAGCTCAAAAGAATGGACCAACAACCAAAATGAAAGTATGGGGAAACTGCTTCGCAATTTTTCATAACATCGATGGCGTGCAAGGATTGTCAAAAGTATCCCGTGATGTGAATAAATCATATGCAAAAGTCACAAAAGGAGGAAGAAGGGTAGCACCCAATTATAAATTTAATTGAATCGGAAAAATAATAAAAATCTATTTATTAATGATAAACTTTATTTTCAAATAGATTGCAAACTTTAACGACAAAAAAATGATTTATTAAAATACAATACCCATTTGGGCGTACACCTGTGGAACGTAGTCGTCGTATTGAGCCTGGAAGAAGTTGCCAGCAATTGGATTACCGAGCTTATGCTTGGCGGCAAA
>JANSTU010031940.1:0-11926 GCA_027564075.1 Bolitophila hybrida
GCACATTAGCATGACCTGACCAGTCGTGTGAACCCGTAATGGTCAATGAATCCGGTGTGCGAAATCGCACACTGGCCCTATGTCCCTCAAGCGAGTACAGGATTCAATGAGATGACTCAATATACCTAGTATTGAAGTTGAAATAGGTAATTTTTATTTGACGGGAATATTAACTATACGGTAGAAAATTAGGTAGACACCACTACACATATATTATGCTGCTTGTGTATATATTATATTATATATAGCAAACATCGGTAACTGCTGTAATATAGTACATATATGTTATTAACAGATGGCGTAAATTATATTATAAATAAATAATCACTATAAAAAAATTATATTTTCGATTGCTTTTCATTTAGATCATCAAACATTAAAAACAGGGGCTACTGGTTACTGGTTTATTTTCGCCGTTTTTTTGTAGTAAATGAAAATTTTGGTTTGCGTCGAAAGTATTTAATAGATATTATTTCCTTTTAATAAATTTGGAGTTGTTACAGATCATATTTTCGAAAAATATGAAAAAAATCTAGATTTCAATGGAGTACTAATAGCTGATTATTGAAATAACGTTCAAATTAGGTTCTTCTTCGCTTTTATGATTCCACGACATACTCTCGGCAATCTTTCAATCAATTTCTGAAGTTTTCGTAGGTAAAGTTTACTTCAAAAAATCTAAATTTTAGTGGGGGTAACCAAATGTTTCTACTGTAGTGTAGTTATACTTTAAAACAACGTCTTCTGGTGGTGCCATCTATCAAGCAAACCCTTTAACATATTACAGTTGTACTGTACACTCGTGTCGTTGTATATATTTTTGTATAATAAATGATAATTATTACTATTTGAGAGGTAGACGTCCAACATAGTTGGAACGAATCCACCCTCACTTAGTGATGATTTACAATTACAAAAAATACACTTTTTAAACTAGTAAATTGGCCGATCATTGAAAATGCGCATGTTGGATTTGTGTTTTTATTTTTTTTTTAATCTTTTAATTTTTTATCAGTTTTATTTATTAGAGTCTAGAATAAAAACTGGCACATTATATTTATTTGTATGACCACTGATGTTGTATAGTTAATAAGATGATATATAGATGGCAAAAAATTTACGCATCAGAATTAAAAACGAAAACAGGTTCAGTAATAAAAGAGTATAGAATAATCTACAATAATATTTTTTTTAGACATTACTTATAAAATCTAGTTCTCAAAGATGCATCATAGATATCGCCACGTGTCGAACTGACCGCTTTTATATCAAGTTCACAAAAAGTCTGCATACGAGTAGATGGCTCCAACAGAAGTGCTGTTCAGCGACAATAAAATCATAATATATCTAATTTTCAACTTCACCGAACACAGATTATTTATAATACAATGAAACTTAAATCTAGATTATATATAGAACCACTGCACAACACAACAAATATATTTTTATCGATATGCACAGATTGCCCTCACGATACATATTATTTATTATTTAGTGCAACAATAAACAATTACCTGTTGCCGTTCCTGACTTAATTTCCTCGATTAGAATTGACATTCTCGTGTACTTTACTCGAGGCATTCATTTTGATTGATTATGTTCAATGTCGCGTTTGATGATTGGTTTTAGTTTAGTACAAACACACATACAATATATTTATATGACATTTCATAGTTTTGTCTTGCTCAATATGTTTGCATGAATCTTATATATATCGCATAAAACCATCTCTGTGAGACGCCCATAAGTGGTTTTCTTACATATTTTCTATGCACAGATAACGTCTTCACGGTGCGGTATTGCTGTAAGACGTGCGCGCGCCAAACCAGGGTTGGTCCTAACCGCACATATACTTACTATATATGCATTCCTCGCATTTCATATATAATAAATTATTATATGCTGATGGTATGCTTTAATAATAATATATAAAATAAAAAAAACGGGACACTTGGTATGACGAGAAGAAGCCGATACGCTCGCGTGTGTGTTGCGGCAAATGGTTTTTCTTCGGTTTCTTATTGTGTATAGTATTTATTATTAATTGTATTTGTTTTATGTGTTTTTTTTAGTTTATTATTCTTTGTTTAAATATTACTGGGCAAGAGAACATTATAAGATTGTGTATTATAACATTATGTACATTTATGTAAGTGTTTTACTGGAGCGTTTGTAAATCGTTATTTTGTATGTTGGCCAGTACCATCTTCACTACAGTCTAGTAAATTGAGCTCATTATTCATAATTATATATATGTGTGAGATTGGATGCAATTTAACAGTGTTTTTTTTTCTATACGTTGCATTAATTATTGTTTGCAATCGTGTCACGACCTTGGCTATTTTTTTAAATATATATACTCAATTAAATCATCATTGTCAGTTTTGATATATTTTGTTTAAATGTACATGTGTTGGAATATCTAAAAAAATCCCATAATTATTGTTTGTTTACAACACACGCTTTATTATACACAGTGGTCCCCAAGGGCACACTTTATAGCACGAAAATTGTGATTGAGGTTTTCCCGCGCACAGTGCAATTCAATACAAATCATAAATTGCATTTTTATGCATACGTCTTTAATTTCTATGAATATTTTTCTACAATCACACATTTATAAAAAAAAACACACACAATCCAAACAATTCTAATCGCTTTTCGTATTTTATGGCTCACAAAGACAATTTTATGTTTTCACGCAATTGTTTATATGTTATTGCCGAGATGAAAGAATCAACAATACAAGTGACACACATCACAAATCTCAGCTTGAACTCTGTTAATTGTCACGCAAAGGCCTATCATTAGAAAAATCTGCATAGTAGCTGCATTCAACTTGCGATAAAATTAAATTTGTATGAAAGAACTGCATACAGCTAAATAAAGAAATTGAAATTGGCACACTCTTACTATATACCTATATTTAATAGTAAAGAATACAATGCGAATGATCATCATAATTTGCATTGTGTTTGTCGAACGCATCCACAAATATTTTTTGTTATGTATAATAATAATAACAATAATTTCCAAGATTTCTGCGTGAAAGTGAAAATGTGTGCATGTGGATTTATGTGCGGATTATTACGTGCATAATGCAGATGATTGTTAGTTTTACTGTTTGTATTATTATTTATATTTATATATATATATGCGTTTGTATCAATATTGTAAGTCAGATTTAAGTATAGTACAAATATATAGACAAGAAGAGAAAGTTTTTGACAAAGAGAATTAAATTTTAAAAAAAATAGAAGTGTTTGTTTTTATAGAAGCGATTAGAAAGATCAATATTTAGTGTGCATAAAATATTAATAAGTACCTGTTATTTAGTAAACCATAGGAATGTTAGATGGGCATTTATTTTTACATATAATATTTTTTTATAAAAATAATAATAAATATAATAATATAAATAAAAATAAAACAATAAATAATTATACTAAATTTTTTTATTTTTTTTTCACCACAAAAGTTTTTTCAGTTTTATGCCACTCATTCTGAAACAAAAAATCACAATTTAGATTTAATATTGCATTTCTGTATATACTGATGTAATTTAGTATATACTGAAAATTCTTAGATGGCTACACTTATCTTTTTTGAGACCATATCTATAAATACAGGTTGTACTAAATTACATATGTATAATTTTTTTTTATTCATTTTAAAAAACATAACCAAATTTCTACACTACAGCATGATCCATATTTACGATTAAAAGAATTTGAGGAATACTGCAGGACTGAATTTGCTTAAAGATTTTATCTTTTTTGTAAAATATAGTTTTATTTATTATTGAAGACTGTAAGAGTAGTAGCGATAACATTAAAAACATCTGCGATATTATTACGGCTTGAAGTTAAGTAAACCAATAAAAAACAGTCGATCAGAAACGATCGAAAAAATAAAAGAAATTATTATTATTGAAAATATACAAAAACATCTTTTGAAGTTTCTGAAAGTGTTGTTTTGAGCTACATGTCCTTTACTCGTAATGATGTCTTAAAATCAGTTTTCCACCATTGTTTTTGAGGAAATGTGCTGAGTCTCTTCAAATATTTTTCAACTGTTATCAAGCATCTTTTAATATCGATGGACATCGTCCAAAATAACGCCACTATTTTTAATATATTTATAAACGATGTAGCCACTGTATTTAAGAACTAAAAATGCCTTATGTATGCTGACGATTTAAAAATATTTACCAGAGTCGAAATTTTCTATCATGCCTGCGCAAAATACTACTGCTACTATGCCGGTCTCTCTCGACCAATTCAGCGATTTTGTCGCAATTTTCGACGACAGGCCTTCCTGAGCGTGGCGCATCTTCGACCACCTCTACACCAGAACGAAAACGTTGAAACCATTGTTGTGCGGTGGAAATGGAAACTGTATCGGGTCCATAAACAGCACAAATTTTATTGGCGGCTTGAGATGCATTTTGCCTTTGTCGTAGTAGTACTGTAAAATATGTCGGATTTTATCTTTCTTTTGCTCCATGGTAACTCACGAACGAGTTACTGAACTGAAACAACAAAAAACTGTCAAGCGCGTGTGTTAGCGCGTTAAGACCTTCCAACAAGCTATAGCATGACACCTAGCGAAAATACCGCAAGACATTTTTGACACACTTTTATTATACTGAATTTTTGCGCACAGTTAATTTGGAAGTAAACCATTTCTCATTTTAATAATAAATAACCAATCTTTAAACACAATAACTTGACACTAAGCTAGTTTAGGTCTTTTAATATATCACTATCATGATTTCTTCTTATTATAACACGCATAGATTTGTTTTGAGGAAATTTGTTAAAATAACTATTATTACACATACACAGAACGGATGAACAATACTTTAAATTAGTCTACGTTATATATTTGAAAACTGTAAGTTAAAAAAGCAAAGCTACATAAATCGACATATATATATAAACAATTAATTACGGAAAGTGATAAACATTTTGCGTTCGTTGCACTTAAGATACATAATAGCTTTATAAAGTAGAAAAATTGTATAACTTTTGTGATTATATAAATGTTTCTTCTAAATATAAACAAAAATATTGTGCAAATTTTCTACAACGCCGAACGGAAAATGTTGGATATTATGCGATTTAAATGAAATAAAATGCTAAATTCAATTAATAATAAGGGTTTTAATATAATAAGTGGCTATACAATTACGAGAACGGTATGTGTCCGAAGAGATGATATTTTAGTTTTCGATTCCGATTATTAGTATCAAAATAAAATAAAAAATATAAATTGCATTATTTGAAGTGAAGTTATTGTTATTGTAAGAATAACAATAAATTACTTTTTTGCCTCTATCTCCCTTAAGGGTTGTCAGAATTTATTCATTCTTTTAAATCATTGGTATTTAAAATCTTTTCATTTGATAAAATTACTACTTTTTACTCTCCAAATTCTATCCATAAAATTGACTATTTTTTTGACGCACTCTTACACTTAATGGGTTTATTTCCCCAAAATATTATTTTGTGTTTTTTTTAAAATTATATTTCCGCTCTCCTAAAGTATCGCGAAATTTAAATAAAGGGGCGTTACTTAATATATAATAGTATGAACTTTTTTCAATCACTAAATATATCCAATATCGGGATTACAATTAGTAGATTTATTAACGTTAGCACATGTTTTAAATATTTCCACATGGTTTTTGATCACTCTTCGATTTATTAATTTTATTTTATTATTATATTTATTATATCACAGTTATTTATGGTCTTTATTATTATTATATTTATTATGGTCTGTTAACATCACTTTACCTTTAAATGGACTTGTAGTACGGGTTACGTTAAATATTTGATGCATTCCACAGAACTCGATAATATAGAATATAATACAATATGTTTGCCACTTTCAAAGCTATATTAAATTAACCTTTAATAACACACAGATATAAATTAATAGTTTTATCATAGATATAGTTTTGAAGTGATCTAAAATGCACTGGAAAATAAATATAAATATAAGAAACCTTTCATATCATAATCATTTACTGGATATTTAGACACACGTTATTTGTTTTAAACTTCAATCCAGTAAGACGAAGATGAAACCAATAGCTTAATACAGGTTTTTTAGTAATAAACTGCACTTTTTGTGCTCTTTATGCAACGTTTTATAAAAATGGTTACAGTTAGTAGTTTTATCTCAAATATGCGCCTTTGTTTCCGTTGCAAATGACGGTTCTAACAATTATCTGCAACTCCTCCGTGATATATGCCGACTTTTACTAATTTTTTAATTTTTTCCATTATTTTGTTGACACCGGCGCATCGAAATCGTCTAAACCATTCTTTCGCCATTTGAAATAGTTGTTTAATTGGAGTGTCAATATATCTACTAAAAACACATCCAAAAAGGTTATTTGATTTTCATAAAGAATATTTAATATTTAATTTTGTTCTCTAATCCTGAAATATTAAAGTAAAACACTTATAAAAATAGTTTTTACGTACTTTTCAAAAACCAAAAGAATGAATATTTTTATAATTGTTAGCATGAATCGTCAAACTTTATTTTAATTTACATTATAATTTAACTAAGATATGTGTTATACAGTTTTGACCTGTTTAAATTTGTGCATTGTGTGTGCAAGAACTTTTTATTCATTGACCTATACAGTTCATAAGTACGAGCTCTCATAAAAGGCATTTAAACGCACATGCCTATTCAAATTATATATGTCTGCACGGCCAATACATAGCATTTCAGCACGCTCGCTAACAGGTAGATGACCATTAGCAGCAAATATATATATAATAATAATAATAACGGGAGAAAACATCTGCATTTCTCGATAAACATGCTTGTACAAATAATGACGTTGCGATGAGATGCCCTATGTAATTGTGAAATGAGAAATTAAAATAAATACAATTATCAAAGTGACTGCATATATGAGTTGCCGCCACGATTGTATTTGCACAAAATACACGCGGCAGTGCTGCCTTTTTTCTCAAAGTGCGGTTAATTCAAAAACACGCATCATTATGCACGCAGATAAGTCGTGATATGTATGCCAGAACACGAATCTTTACGTGCGAGCACACTCATTCGAGTCTATATGTACTGATGTACTTGTATTTGAGTACGGATCACCGTGCAAAGGTAAGTTTTTGCTATATTATGTATGTTGTTGAAGAAAATAGTCCGATGCAACCAAACTCCTCCATTCCATACAGCGGTGTCATCATGACAGTGTGGTTTTACCCAAGAACTATACATACATATAGTTCATATTATAGAAATGGTCGGTCTAAAAGCAATAATGTCAATTAAAATGATTTAATGTCCTCTTTTTGGTATTAGGCTCACATCATAAACTATATGTTTATAATATGGTGTGGTCGCAATGGTGCCTCTTACATATACTGTTAAATATACACACCCCACATAAATTCAATAAATGGAAATATTTTCGCAAGACCATGATAACCATCTCTTAAGTCTATTATAAACACACACACACACACAATTTATAGATATACAACAATTAAAACCGACATTTTTTTTTATTTATTTCTTCGAAAAGACGCCGAAAACAATAATTCGTTGTGTTTGTTTTTCGTCCACGCCCGCATTTTATTGAAATAGGGTCATATATAATTAAGGTCCTGGGCTTCTTTCTTCTGCACACAATATATAAATCATCGGAATCCTGGTGGTTTATAACATGAGCGTAAATTGTGTGTAAAATCGCATTCGGAATGTCCGATTGGGTTTATTCTTTGCTTTTGTGCGTTTCTCATCAAAAGAAATGTGTTTGTTTTGAAACCTGTGAGCTTGCAGCCGCACATTACCAAAATTGAAATTCGAAATTAAGATTTGGAGGTGATAAAGGGGGCCACCACACCGCTGATGTATATGTGCCATTCCAATTGTTGAGACACACAAAAGGCGTTCCCGTTGACGGTATGTTTGCTGAATTCGTAAAATCGTTGCACAATAAGTGTGAGAAATATAATATGCATTTGTATGCATAATATTTTACCTATACCAAAAGCCTCAGCCGCGTGTAAAGCATTTGCCAAAGCGTTGAATTATCAACATAGCAATTATGTGCTATATCGATTTATCATTCAGTGCATAATTGGAAATAACGTTTTTTTATACGTTTATATAATGTTTGCGCAGTTTTTGATAAGATGGGGTTCGAAAAAATAGAGTGAAAAAGTCCTTTTATATACACATGTAACATAATGGTCTCTAAAGTGTATATTATAATAATAAATATATTTTCTATTTTATTATCATTAAAGGTAAAAATGCCAACACGTTTTTTTGCACAATTTTTCAGTTTTTATTTGTGCATTCTTCTCTATCAATTTGGTATTGATTTGACTAAATTTAATTCCAATATGTTTTATAAATTTTAATGTTTTTGGATGCATTTTTTTTTGTGGTGTCAAATGAAAGATTTTTGGGGAAATTTTGAAAATAAGATTGAAGATACTAAATTTCTACATTTTTCAATTTTACACCTCATCATACCAAAATAAAGTCTATGAGGACTCGCCATAATACATAGGAAGTATGTTTATATTGTCGACTCAATTACATCAATTGAAACTCGAAAATATCATGACGAGCAATGGTTGTACCAAAAATGAATTTGTAATTAAAAAAAAGAATATCAATTATATCGCTTAAATAATTTAAGTTTTTGCATACTAAACATTTCAAAATAGTGCCATCAAAATAAAATTAGTTAAAAATAATTACTAACAATTTATAAATAGTTCAAAATGTTAAAGAAAAATATTTTGCTAGATTTTCAGAGTGCCAAGAAACTTCAAAAATATTTAAATTTATTAAAGCTTCAAAAACCAAAAATTATCAAATTTAAAAATAAAATGAACTACAATATGACCATACAAAGTTAATTTGGATATTGTCTACAGTAGCAGTTCAGTTTCTGATTGAATACAAGTTGAATAAATACAACTCTAATAAATGGCAGCAATATTTTCTGGAAGCACTCTTTCACATAAATTTCACCATTAATAGTGCCAGTTGCTGACTTCTTAGCCCTCAAGTACATATCGCTTGCCACACGATAAAGTTCTTGGTGAACTTTGACTTTTGTTTTGTTCTAAATTGGCAATCTTGACAATACACGAGTTTCATCGTCCGTAACAGCAATCGAATTTTGAGAAAAAATCTGACTTCAAATCGGCGGCTCGGCGCTGTTGATTCCAGGTTCTTTGTGGAATTCCCGTCAGGTACTGACTGTACTTTTTAAGTCTTAAGGCCCGCTGCCGCGGATTCATTGACCATTACGGGTTCACACGAGTGGTCAGGTCATACTAATGTGGTGTTTTTGCTGTGCTACTCCTATTAGAGCTACTGTGCTCTGTGCGCATATTTTTGAGATATCTCTTTGCACCGAGATCTATCTTGCTATTTATATTCGGAATCGTGAATCATCAACGTAATCATACACTTATTGATCTATACAGGGTGCGTGTGTATATGTTAATTGAAGGCCTTAATATTCCGTTTTCCAAATCAATAACCTTTTTCAGAAATACTCTATTAATAGCAAGAGGAACTACAGAAACATAACATAAATGTTATATTTGTTCACCCAAAAGACCCCAGTAAGCTTGTAACTTTGAATTTTCATAAAAAAAATTGTTGCATATTTTTGAAGTATAACTATCTGAGAATAGGTCCTTCAAATTTCAAGTCGGTTCGAATAACATTGACTGAGATATGAGCGTTGAAAGAGAAGAATCCGTTGCATAGACTACAAAGAGCTCATGCTAAAAACGATTCTTTTAAACCACTACCAACAAAGTAAACAAACTATGTAAGTTTTTAAAAAAAAAAATTCTTCATGCAAACTGAAGTTTTTAAACGCGTTTTTCTCAAAGTGGATTTTTTGAATTCGGTGACCAAAATTACTCGAAAACTACTCAACCGACATTTTTAAAAGTTTGCAGGCTTATTCAATACATAAAAATGTAGTGTTTGATCGTTCGGTTGTGTAGAAAAGGATACATTGGAGTTTATTCTGGCCTTACTTTTTAATTCCGTTTTAGTGTTTTCATATACTATATTTTGTTAGAATAAAATATATAATAAAAAATAAAAAATGCATTTAAAAGTAACACTAAAACGGATTCGAAAAAAGTCGGCTATAAAGCAACATTATTGCTAAATATATATATGTTTAAATGCGATATGTCACATTGATCAAATATCAAATACAAATTGAATAAAATTGATTTCCACTATGGAATGAACAATGAAGTTAATATATAAATAAACAATCTTCGATAATTATCACCATTATCGCACTTAATTTATAAATATTAAAACAGAACAAAAATATAAATGTATTACATATCAGTAAACATCGCGAGGTAAACACTATATAGAACAAATATATACATCTCATATGTTATATGATACCCATTCTCTTTGCAAAACAGCATATATACACAATCACATAATTCTAGTGAAACTATACTTAAAATGTCAGCACTACAATTACCAGTATATATATAATATTTAACATACCGGCAGCGAAATTATTAAAGGCGCGTGTTAACGATTAGCTAAGATCAAGATAGTGGATTGAACTAAAGCAAACGCGCAAGACCAGAAAAAAAGATTCATATGCTCTATTGCGAGACACATTATGTGCGATAAGAATGGATTTAGTCTATATACTGCGAGTACTGACATGAAGAGAAGACAAATTGACGCGTTTAGATAATATTGATAAAATTTACAATACACGTTTACAGAGGATACTCTAAGATAAGAGTTTTATATTGTGGTACTACAGCGAAACCAGGCCAACATATCACAAATACAGTCATATGTATAAAGTGTAATTGTATATATACATTATATGACCATTACCACTGATAATAATTTCCATGATGTGATAAAATAGCTTAAAAATTTAATCAAACATTTTAGAGACATTATATATTTTGAATTCAAGTTAGTAGTAAGGATACTGCTTATCATGACAACATTTCGACATTTTTTGAAACCAAGATTTTTTCTATAGCCGCATTCATTCTTTCAAATCTACATATTTTCCGTTTTAATCCGATTTTTTGATCAAAAATATTGGAAATGTAAGTAACCCATTAAAACCAAAGAAACTAGTTTATTTATTTATATATGTATGTATAGATGACCACACGCTTTTTCAGTTCTCCCACATATAAAAGAAGGCTAAAATTATTAAATCCAAAAATATGACATTTAAAGAAGATATATTAGAAACACAGTCAAAGTAGAGCTAAAAGTGTCAAAAATTCACCGGCACTAGAACTGATCCAAATATAAATAGGTTGCATTGTGCACTTCAAAATATTTATAACACAAACAAAACAACACGAAATAAGATGACAAATACCGCGAATAAGATTAAATTTAAACTTTAAAACAATACATTTCAGCTGCAAAAGGTTTTTCATGACCATTTATTATATAGTATACTTGGAAGTAAGCATTTGATGTTATACAAAATGTATACTTATATAATTATTTTTATATAAATTTGTATAATTGGTATAATTGTTGTGGTTGATTTAATTGTGATTAATCGACTCATTCATTATTCATGTAACTTTATAGTATATGTTATAATGTATAGAAATATTATTTTTAAAAATATTTATTTTGATGATATCATATACTATATATGAACTTAAGTACACTTGGTGTTTGCTCAGGTGAGCATTATGAGCGATATTTACTTTCATTATTATCTCATAATTAGTCCGCAAAACGCTTATATATCGTGTTCGGTACAAATTGTGCGGAATGAATAAGCCTTAATGAATTCAGATCTTTTGGCACCAATCGCGCTGCGACTTTCCGCATACCCAAAACATCAACCAAAATATGACGAGCGGTC
>JANSTU010031951.1:0-11923 GCA_027564075.1 Bolitophila hybrida
CTATATATACTATATACTATATATATGATGTTTACACATCCCCCTGTGACTTCTGCAACTCACACACTTTTTTTTATACATTACATCAATATTTAAACAGATGTATAACATCTGCGTTTTTTAGGTCACAACAGTGTTGCGATTCATTTAATTTATTTTATAAAATAGCTAAGTTTGTTTCTTTCAAAAGCTGGTTATCCTGATAACATCACAGTATATAAGCAACCGTTTATCCAAAACGATGCAGTTTCGCAATCTGTGTTTAATACTAGCTCTGGTGGCATTATTTGTAAGTAGAATTATATGTAAAGCTTCTTATTAACTAAGTAATGCTTACAAATTTAATTCATAATTATATAGAGTCCCTGTGCCCATTGCACCTTAGATTATCAGAACAATGAACAACTTGTACAGGTCCTTCTATGTATCAGCAGATTGGGGACCGGCCCACAATGCAATGACGAAAATCTCTGGCTATGCGATACAATTGGACTCATCGAAACGGCCGACTGTATTCCACAGTATTATCGTCGATTTCGTAATCGAACATTCTGTCTGCGTATAGAGCCATTTATTTACATCGTTGGACCCTGTGATATTTAATTAATAATAGTCTATAATAGACAAAATGACAAATAATAAAACATAACCGTGAAAAAAATAACATTAAAAATTATAATTTATACCTATTCCTGGATCTTGGCCCTAGCAAATAAGTACATCAATCCCACAAATTTCATAAAACACAACTTTGGAAAGTAGATTGGCGTACTGATTCAAAACAATCTATAAAACAAAAAACTACTTTATATTTTACGCCTGGCCATTTTTGTGATGTTTCAACCCTAAATTTCAACCATACTTTACGCTCGCCATCTGAGGTTTCTTAATAAGAAACTTACTTATTCCTCCTTTGATTATGCAAAAAAAAGTAACCACCACCCAACTTGGTATGAATTCAAACAACGTATTTCTGTATAAATTTCATAAATATATATACTGACATAATCGGTGACATCACGAAAGGCATAGCGTGGTGAGTTTCAACTTGTAAATAAGCGACAATTACAATCCAATTTAATATATATATATATATAAAAGATAATTGTTACTATGTGTAAATTAATGAATAACATTTTTTTTAATGTTTTTATAGAAATTTATTTATCATATTGTGAAATTTAATTATAATTTTTTTATATATTTCATTTGGATACATTTAAATTAAGGTAGAATCATTTTTTTTAGTACCATGTTTAAATTGAAACGATCTTCCATAGGGTTTATAGCAACTACATTCATTGTATTCATATCAAGTTTGGTGGTGAATTTTTTGGCGAGTTGCCCTGTTGTATTATATATATTTATGTATTGTATATGTATTTAGTTGAAATGTCGCAGTGATGTCAGCTCAGTAGTACTTCACCGTATGTGTGGTGAATTCAAAACTGTATGAAAACATGATAGCAAAATACATACAGTTATTAATTTTATTTATGTAAATGTAATTTAATTATTATTGTACCTGTTTATTACTTTTGATTATTTCCAGAAAAGCTAAGGATAACATAAAATCATGACAGCACTTTGCGCTGTTTTCAATTGTTCTTAACGCTCAAACAGACAATAAAACATAAGTCTTTCAAATTATCAGCTATAAAGAACGTATATTTAAAAACTCTTTTAAAATCATTGTATTTACAATAAGACATGCGAAATTGGTTTTCAAACTGATATGAACATGGAGTACTTTGATTTATATCATCTTAATGGCCGTGCAGAGTCAGATTCATGGTATAAAAGAAAAACTAAAAAAAATAGTTTTAAGTACAAAAACTCGTTAGCGTTTTTAGTGGACTCTTTGGCACTTTATATAGCCTGTTTATTTTAGACGGGTTTTTAGGCAGGTCCAAATTCTTCGTGGATTTGTAGAACTTATTAATGATAATGATGTTGACATGGCTTACCGCGGATACGTTTAAATGAAAGGTTGATGCTGTCTTCACCCAAATGGCCAATTTAGGGATTCACATTGAGCGTAGAAAAGAAAAATCCATTGTTAGAAATTCTAAAAATGACATGCACACGGCAGGATGAGTATCCGTGAAGCGAAAGTCGCATCACCCTTTTAGTCTCAAATTAGCTCGACGTATATGAACTTGACTATCAAATATAGAAATTTCGTAACCATTTTCAGTAGAAAAAAACGTAGTTTTTAGAATTTATAATAATGTACATTTTTGGGAAAAGCAGAAAATTGTTATCGCCAATAGCAAAAACATGTTTTTAAAATGAGATGTATAATTAGTTTTAATCTAATATTTTTCATTTAGTTACTATTATTGTATCACAATATATGTATTATTGTACAAAAAAGCAATATAATGTAGAAATAATCATTAAAATAATTGTTCATATTTATTACCACAAATTAAATGTAACAGAAAATCACAACAAATCAATAAAGTTTTGGTGGACTTAATGGAAGTGCAATTCGATTTGGCTAATAATAATAATTTTAATGCAAACATAAAAAAATCTATTATTCACTGATGCGTTCGAAAAGCCAGTCTCAAAATATGCTGGGTTTACATGCAAATTGTTCCTTGTATTGGGCCAAACTATACTGGCGAGGCGATAATATTGTATACTACCGAATTTCGTATAAAACGTCCGTCGATTGGCGATCGCCTGGCGTTCGGCGATAGTTGGAAGAGTGTCTCCGGTTCGATCCTAGCTGAAAGCAAGAACATTTTACTAATATAAAAAATAAATAAATAATAAAACTGTCAGATTTTGATATAGCGGCTGCTGAAAAAAAATATAATAAAACATAAAAAAAGAATTTACGAAAATAAATAATTATCTTTTATATACGAATATATAATTTTTGAAATAGACGAGAGAATTTGTTTCATAGTGAATACAGGTATAATTCATCTGTGCCCGATATACTTATTTGTTCAATATAATATGCACATTATATATGTTTTGAAAGCTTTTAAGCTTTTGGTAAAATTTGGAAACATAGCTTTGAGATTAGGAAGTTAAAAAGCTAAAACAACAGATGTCGCGTTGCTCAATATAAATTACATGTACAGGTATACTATATAGTATTTTATACAACCAGGTATTATTAATTATTAATATTTACAAAGATCACAGAACACACAGTTTGTACACAATCCACGCTTTTATTTAAGTATGTGCATTACGCTGAAACCAAATTCATAGTTAAAATTATAATAATATAGTAATTATAGTAAAATCAATTAATTTATTCAATTCAATCATTTCATTCAGCTGTCAAAACGAACGAAGCTGAGACTGTGCGACTCCAACGTCAAATCGGCCCTTTTCTACGGTTGCGAGACGTGGAAAGTTACCTCTGCTCTTACCGGGAAACTGCAAACTTTTGTCAACCACTGCTTGAAGCGGATCTTGTGCATCAGATGGCCGGAGATGAATTGTGGAGACAAACCAGGCAACCACCCGTCTCAATGCAAGTTCGACGGAGAAATTGGCAGCGGATCGGTCACACCTTGCGGCGCGGTTCGAACAACATTGCAGCTCAAGCGCTGCAATGGAACCCGTAAGGAAGTCGTAGCAGAGGTAGACCGAAAACGACGTGGAGGCGCACAGTCGAACGAGAGCTGGGAGAAGCTCAAACGAACTGGACGGCGATAAAGGCTTTGGCCGTCAACCGCGTCCAGTTCCGCAACTTTGTTGCTGATGCCCTATGTCCCGAATAGGGATCGAAGGAATCTATATATATATATATAATCATTTCATATTGATTAAATATTGATAACTGATTTAATCAATTATTTTTGAGGTTGTTTCAATAATTGTATGATGAAATCTACAAACTTTAATTGTTGAAACAGCAATTCAAATAATATATTTATGAATGGTTTCTGTTTGATGTAATAATTGTATCAATTTATTTATCAATTTTACAATTTATTTTTTGAAACAACAATTTCTTTTGTTGAAACAACACTTCAAAAAGTTGAAATAATACTGTTTGGTATTTAATTCAATCATATAAATGATTAGTTTAATTTCATTGTGGAAGCAAACATTCAAATAATTGATTTTATAATATTTTGTGATTGATTGATTCAACTAATAAAATTACTTATTTCAAAATTTAGTTGTTGAAATAATAATTCAAACAATTGATTTAATAAATGGGTAAATACATACATACATACATATAAATAAATTAAATTTAGTTTATCTATAATTTTAAAAGTTATATTTCAAACACAATATAGAATAAGATAAATAATTTGCATTAAAACCAAAATTTGACCGCAATCCTCCGAGTATTTTAAATTCATAACGTAACCACGCAATGGGCTTAACCAAACAAAAGAATAAAAATTACATTTATTTCTAAAATACATTGATTCGACCATTTATTTGTTAAATCAATTATTAAATAGATTGTTTTAATTATTTTTTATTATTATATTGTAATGCCGTCGTTTCGTAAAAACCAAGAAACATTATTTTTATTGATTAAATTAAATACTTTGATTTAACAATATTTAGTATTAAAATGATGGTAAAATAGATCGATTTATTTATATAAACATTGATATAACAAATTTATTTGTTATATCAACTTTGTAACTTTATCCAGCATAATGGATTCATTTTAATTATATGTATTATTGTACTTATGTGAGGTAAAGCAATGCTGCCAAAGCACAAAATATGAAAGTAAAAATATTTTTACAAAATAGAAATATTCGATAAGAACTACAATTTTAAATTTGTTTATGTCTACGATTGTATCTTAAAATATTTGTTAGTAGTTTATAAACGACCACATAAACAAAGACCACCGAAAGTTTTTCTTTATTGTACTAGTAAAATAAAGTACTTTATTGTAATCAAAATCATAAAATTATATTATGAAAAAATTATAAATATAATCAATGAAATTTTTGCATTTGAATGTAGAACATTTTATATTCGAACGGAAAGCATCTTGTGTATGCAATTCCTATATAATTTATTCTTTACAGACACATCTTTTTTAATCGGCCGTTACACTACATTACAAGTTCGGCCATAAATTCGACATGTCAATAAAGTGATACATTATGTACATAAATTTTAAAAAAAATTAAATTATTATTATTTATTATTATTATTATTATTATTTTTATTGTTTAGAACAAAATTCCTTTTAATTTTTCGACAATGTGTACTCACTCCTTTTTAGTATTTTATATATTATGGTGATTTTTTTTATTAGGAATTTTTTATTTTTTTAATTAAAGCTAAATACTGATAAAATTATATTGGATTATTGTAATTCAAATTATTTAAATCAGCGTTTATATGTTTCGAAATCGAAATTGAAAAATATTTCTGTTTGGTGACGAAAACTTTAAAAATATGAAAAGCTTATTTTAAAACACGAACATTGAATTATTTTCTTGTGTATATTGACAACAATGTATATAAAAATTTTGCCATCCCAAACCGCAGACGCATTATTGCTCTTACCCAAATAAAATAAATAAAAAGGTAGTACAGAAACTAGCTATGTAGTAATAATAATAATATAGTAATAATAATAGTAGTATTTCCGCAGAGAAACTGAGTGTTTGTTTGATTTAATTATTTATATTAGATTTTTATCTTTGTTAAATCTATACACATTTTTATCCAATTTTTTATATTTAGTTTATTATTTTTGATAATTTAATCTTTTCCGTTATTAAATAATTTATATTATCAATCTTTTTTAAATATTGAATTTAAATAATAATTCAATTATTCAACCAAAAAATATGTTGATTCAATTATTTATATTAGTTTATTTATTTTTTTCGATATTAAATCAATATACATTTTTAACCTATTATAAATAATTAATTTAAAAATACAAATAATTGATTTAAACATTCATATAATTGATTCAATAAATAAAATAGTAAATTTAATTATTTTAGTTATTTGTTTTAATTTTTTCGTTATTAAATCCATATTTTTTTAAACTATTTCAAATATTTGATTTAATTATTAAAATTATTGATTTTTTTATTATAAATTAAATGAAAATACTATAAATTTACTTAAGTTCAATGTCAATCAAAAAAAAAAATTGATTAAAAAACTCAGTTTTATATTAGGGTATTTTCGTTAATTGATTGAAATACATAACATTCTATGTTTAAAAATAAATAAATATATTAAATAGGGTTTTGACGGAAACCTTACTGGTGAAAAACTTGATACAATATAAATAAATAGATTAAATAGTTTTAAAACACATTCAATATATATTTGTGTATTTTTTTATTATATTAATTTTGATCAAGAATCTGTATAAAACACAAATCACCGAAATAAATATAAATAATAAACATTTTTTAATTTCAACTAAAAGTAAGTTCACGGTCGCCCGGGAACGTAGGTTCTGTCCACATAGGAACAGTAGAAGTTCGTGAAAAAGAACGACAAAGTGTGCCGCGACGGCCATCGTTCCTGGAATGTACCCATGCATCCCTCTAAAATGTTTAACGGGTTTACACCTATATATTTTTGACTGATTTCATTATCATTATTATTGAGGTTTTGCACATAAAATTCAACCTATTTCGTACAAATCAAATGCAAGCTTAGGAAATACAATTCGATACTACAAAACAAAACAAAAACACAACAAACAAAAGTTTAAAAAACCATATACGTATACGTATACACAGTATACCATGACCATGACGGTAAATACCGTTACCGACATATGTATATGGTAATCTAATTATAAGTGCATTTTCGGGTCTGGCTGAAATGTTCGAACGTTCATATGGGCGAACATCTCAAATTGAGACAGACATATTAAATAACATGTAAAAAAATAATAACAGCAGGGCTATTTAAAACACAACACAATTTATCATATAGATTTTACGCCGGTCTCGTAAAAAAAAGTTCGAGTATCTGACCTGCTCCTGTATTTTCTGACATTTCTATACACTGTCTGCATTTTTGTTCATGTTCATGTCAATGTTTCAATATATCTACTGTCAAAAAGGGTTTTCATTATGTCTCTAATATAAATCATGTAATGTCTCTTCGTATCTCTTTGAGTAATATAAACTATTGCGGCAACACAAATTTGGGATGAAAGTATTTATGCAGAAGTGGTCGTAATGGTTTTTAAAGTATAGTTTTTTAGGAAATACGTTGCATGCACATACATAAATTGGAATGTTCTGAATTCAGTGGGAACAAAGTCTCTTGTGCCAATTTCTTTTGCTTATTTCTCAGAATATAGGTTTGATCCCCAATAATTCTTTGTAAAATGGTGTTTTTTATTTTCATTCTACGTACCTGCAAATTTACGTCAACATAATATAACTACATAAATTTAAATGCGCATGGAAATGTAATTGTACGAAACTATTGTCTTTGTATGTCTCTATTATTAAATTATGTATTTATGTATAATTTAATTTTTAAATATTTATTTTTTAATTTACGATTTGTAAGTTCCAATAAATGCACCACAATTGCGACAGTAGTGGTTAGTGTTCCGGCAGCTATCCATGCAATAGGGTACACATACACAAGGCCAGCAACTGTAACCAAAACATGTATACAATTCTTATAGCGATCGATTTTTGTTGACCAACTTACCAAAACACGAAAAGCAGTAGTGCCATTAAATGAGTTCTATTGGTAGATTCATGTCGAATTTCAGTGTTAACCTGTGCCTGGCATGATGGACAATGAACACTAGTGGAGTCAGGTCCAACGGCTGGTCCTATATAAACAGAATATTGATATGTATTTTGAGAACTGCGATTTGAAAAAAGATTACTTAGAACTAATATACTACAAGTACTCTGGCTGGCGAAATGCTAATATCCTATTTCTGTAGTTGATTATTAATTTTTCTCTTAGAACAATAAGTGTATAATGACGTTCATGTTTTGCAAAGTTTTAATTACTCCAAGGGAATTAGGACGCCTATCAATCAGAGATGTGTTGTGAGTGTTAGAGTACAGAAGCTCCAATAGAAGTAGCTCAATTCAAAACAGCAGTAAATCGGATTAAAAACAAAAATAATATTATTGCAATCAACATTTTTTGAAGCTCATCTTATCAAATTTTGTGCCAATTTGTTTTCTCTATAATTAAATCAAGCCATTCTATTATATATAAACCCATATTTTTATGATTATAAGTATATACTTGAGTGAGTGCAGATGATAAATAAATAATAAAACATAAAAAAGTTTTAAATTAATCTGTAAAAACCGTACAGGGTGAATCGTTTCATTATCTTATCTAGTTATTCTCTGACTAACTACTGAGTTTTTTTATGCGCAATAATGCATTGAGAATCGTGAATCATCAAGGCCATATACACTTATTGTTATATACTGGGTGCGCGTGTATATGCAAATTGATGGCATTAATCTTCCTTTTTCCAAATCAATAACCTATATCAGATACAGGGTATAATTGCCAGAGAAACCTACTAGATAAAAATGCTACTTTCGAAAAACACTTCAGTCTACTGTGTATCGAACCGGAGACCAACAACACTAAGAATAGCGTTGCATCACCTTTTTAATATAAATATCATAACTATAATTATGTTCTTGGAAAAATATTTTACAAGTTATGATTTAATATGTGTTGTTTGTACAACTCCAAACACTTTTTTACTTAGCAGTTGTTTCCATGCTTTTTTTGCACAAAACTCCCTTAACGCATTACTGGTTGAAACGGATCACATAAGGTAAAACAATTTTAAAATTAATAAATGTATAAACCTTTTTTTTATATTACAGACTGTACCAACACATTTGTGAGTGAGTCACTGATTGATACTAACTGTGTTATACTTTTAATTTGAATTCGAAATATACACTTTAAATATAAAACTGAAAACATACACACACTATTACAGATATATATTTTTGCAAAACCCACCTGTCACGATAACGTGCTGATTCATTTTTGATTTGTGTATTATAGTATAAATAAGAATTGCAACAAAATTACGTGTTTCGACTTCGGTGATTTAAACGAACTGAACGGTTTCGTTTTTATAATTATAGATATGGATACGAAATATGAGTGTTTCATTACTCATTAAATTCTTATCTGGCTTATCTTCCAAACGTAAACAATAAATATGTAATCGAAAAATGCATGAATGTTACGGTGTTATGTGTGTATTCGTGTAAATAGACTATGCAGGTATTTGCGTATAACAATTTGTTATCGTGTTCGTGTCCATATATATAAAAAGTCAACGTTTGGATGTGTTTATATTACCAATTAATTTTATACACGGGACAGTATTGTTCAAAAAAAAATTACAATTAAGCATTAAATTAAAATTAAAATTCAGAATTAAATAAACATTTTTTTTTAAATTGAAAATGTCTTTTTTTAATTAGTTTTTAGATTGCTTCTAATTATACATTCTAAAATTTTGTCATAGGCGAGTTTTAGTTTATGCTTCATGAATTTAATGCAGTCATGAAGAGAAAAAAAAATCAAATCTAAATTTTCTAAAATTTCTAAAAATTTATTAAAATAATTATAGGTTTAATTTAATTTGATAACTTAATTTCTTTTTTTTCAAAGACAGTTGTCGTTTCTCAGAACTGTCAGTACTATTTTTGAGTCCGGCCGTATGAAGATAAGAAAATAAGACTCCGCTAAAATACTTTAAACAAAAGCCGATGTATTTTATATTATAAAAAATATTTGTATTATCAATAATTTAGTAATGTATCATATTTGATGTTCGATTGTTGCCAAAAATTTAAATACTTATACAGGGTAAGCAAAAAATATATAAATAAGATAAAAGATATCTGATATATCATATCTGTAATAACATTTAAACGAATTGATTCTATATTTTACTTTAAAGTATGTATTACATTAATTGTGACACATATTTTACCACAGATTAGTTTCAAAAGATGTCAAAACATAGCAATCTGTGAAAAGTGACAGACGGCTATATGTGCCTTTGTCTTTACAGAAGCCAAAACAATTTTTTGACATATTAAATAGATATCGATATTTATATATCTGTAAACAGACGGAAATATGTGGTTTGTACAGCTCGTGTATTGACACCTTAAGTGTGGGAAATAATATTTGTCGGGCGAGATGCCTTGTTTTAATTACAAATTTAGCGCACACCGCATAATAATTAAAATTCCCATCCGCAAAATTTATTTTTGTCCAGGCAACAATTAAAAATTTATTACAAAATTATTGAAATATGCAGACCGCTAAATTTATTTATGCACAGGTAACAATTAAAAAAATGTTACCAATTAATTTAAACTTGAACTGTAAAAGTTCCAAAATTAAAGTGCAAGCTAGTTGAAAATGGCCAATACCTTTTGAATCACGCTTAAGGAAAACAACCCTTGGGAATGGAGAGTGGAGAGGGGTTCGGAAAAGTACCCTTTGGCCAAAATCTTTTGAATCACGGTAAGGGAAAGGCTTATAGTGGGTCGTGGAATAGTAAAGTTTCTGATTTCGATTTTCATATTGAGTTTGATATTCGTTTTTATACAATTTACTGTGTATTTTGGAATTGCTTTTTTGGTGAGCAATATTTTTTTTCGGTGTGATTTAATTTTATTTTTGGAGTGCATTTTTTTTTCGGTGAGCGTAATTTTTTTTACATTTTAACATACATATACACAGACACACCCTGTATAGAACAATATGTGTATGATGGCGTTGATGATTCACGATTTCGACTCCTAACATCGGGGATGTGTTGTGAGTGTTAGAACATAGTAGCTCCAATAGGAGTAGCACAACACAAAACAGCACATTAGCATGTCCTGCGGATATCATTTTCGATAAAGTGAGTCACTTTTTAAAACGTGACTCACTTTATCGAAAATGATATCCGCAGGTCAGAATGTGGGTCACTTGCTACTGTCAAAATCTTCAACTGACAAATCAATCGGACCCATTTCGACAATAATTTTACTCGGAGCCACTAACGCTATTCGCAAGACAATAAGTGAGTGACTTTTAAGCAATTTTGGGCCACTTACAAAATTGATGGTGACGGCTTGGTAAAATAATAATAAGAAAACTCACTTATATTTACAACATATACCAAATCATGTATACAAAAGAAAATCGTATATGAGTTGGAGTTATTGAAAGATTTTCAAGAAGGCGAGAACCTCCACAAAATGATTTTGAACAATTTGTTACTACTAGTGACTCACTCGGGATATGGCAGCTGACCAGTCGTGAATTTACAAATTTACTAAAGATAGAATAAAAATAGATACATATTATTCACATTATATATAAATGCTGCACTACAAAATATACCATAATAAATTGAAACCGTTTTTTTATATATCCTGGGACAATTTATGTCGTCAATTAAGACGGCGTTTTCCAGTTTCAAAACGCACCTTTTTGAAATTGTATTGGTGAATTGTCACTTTTTTTTAGTATATAACTTCAAATGTGCATACAAATAAGTATTTGAGTATTTGAATATTATAGAAGAAAAAAATGTCTTCAGATGAAGAAGGTGTGGTAACCGCAACTATTGCAATTCTTCTTGTTCTTCTTTAGTCTTCGTACTAAAAAAAAAAACTAAAAAAAAGGCAATAAAGTTTATGTGTTCACCCAATATTCCTCGAAAGAATGAGGTAGGGCCAAGGCATTCACGACTATAATCGCGGAATTAATATATATTTTTTTTTAATTATGCACGAATGAGTCCTGAATCATTTGACAAACGTTTGTTGGTCCACTGATACTCAAAGAGGATTCTAGATTAAGATTAGCAATAAATCCTTCTACAAGACTTGCATTGACATTAAGGTAATTTATATAACAAACATAAAAAAAAAACTTCTGTATAATAGCATTA
>JANSTU010031962.1:0-25948 GCA_027564075.1 Bolitophila hybrida
TGACATTAATGTTCCGTTATTCCAAATCAATAACCTTTTTCAGAAATAGGCTATTAATAGCAAGAGGAACCTACTGAATTAAAGTGCTACATTCGAAAAACACTTCGGTCTGCCGGCCGGGTTTGAACCGGCGACCTCCCTCCCACCAGGCCAACTCGTTAACCCACTCGGCTATGGCTATGATGAGTGCATGAGTGCATCTAAAAATTAACTGAACACTCTTATTGCCTAGAAACGCCTAAATTAATTTGTTGTTAGTGAATCATATGCGTATAGTTTTGCTTTGGATTAAACGTTTCCAAACGATTGCGAGTCCCTCGACGGCCAAATCACCAAAAGGCAGTTCTACGCTCATTTTTCTGCCAATGGACGTAGTGAGGTCAAGATAAAACAGCAAATATACCGAGACAAGCCCTAGCGATCTGGATTGATACTGTGGGTGAACAAAACATTCGGTTTGGAGCGCTTTCCAACAAGACAAGGCCAATGGAGCTTAAAAAAACTCAAGTCATTGGAATCTCTGTTTTTCGTCCAAGAAGACATTTCAACTTGTCGCAAAAGCCAAGGGCGGATATATTTCATCGGAATAGCATACAAAAGTTTTTTGGAATTTCGCCATTAATTTAAAAAAAAGTTTTTTCGGATATTAGTCTATATTTTTTATTTTTAAATGAAAAACCGGTAGGAAAACAATAATAGTATATTATATAAAATATAAAGTTTTTGTAGAACCTAAATAGTATTTTTTATAAGAATTTCAAATTGTTATCAAGAATTAAGAAAATTATTAATAAATAAATAAAAAGCAGAAAATTACCGGTTTTTTTTTACAACTTGATAAAAAAATGTGTTGTCATTCGTATATAATTCTAATTCCATTTTTATAATCGAATTACTTATAATAACCAAATCTTATCACAAAATTAAAATGAATTAAAATATTTGGTGAGCCCGTGTGTATGATATGCTTCTAAAAGTTCAGTATACTGTATGGAATGTGTTTAATATAACAACGGAGCAGCGGGACCGACCTCTGGTCCAAGTTAATTCAAACAAATTAATCCAAATTTAATGCTATGAGCTCGCAGTTGATCTATATATAAATATATGTATACATATATATACAAATATACTCAAATTCACGATAGTTTAATTCTCACCACAATTATTGTGATTATTATAAACGAGAAAGATATACTTTATATAGAGAGAAGAAGGAACAAAAAAACGCAAGTGCGAGCTGATTGAAAGCAGGCACTACAGAAATAGTGTCTGCGGATTTTTCAAGCGTCCATAATGGAAATTTTCTTTTAAATTATACTTAACATTGAATTTATACAAATATACGAATATACGAATATAAAGTTTATTATTAATATGTATTTGTTAAAATTGAACATGATTGAGTATATATCTTTCAATACATTTGCACATAGAGCATAAGTGAACATATTTTTTGTCCTCACTTAGCCATTATTATAGAGTAACCGCGTCCGCGTCGGTCACACAGTGTGGTGTTTAATAGTAAGAGCGGTCAAAATTATTCTACAATTTTCTGGAATACATTTAATTTTACAATTAAACAAGAGATTTTACGGAATGCATCGCAGAATATAATTTATAAAAAAAATAACTTTGTATCATCTATAAATGATGATAACCATAGCCAAAGCCGAGTGGGTTACCGCGTTGACCTGGCTCATGGGAGGTCGTCGGTTCAATCCCGGCCGGCAGACCGAAGTGTTTTTCGAATGTAGCACTTTAAATCAGTAGGTTCCTCTTGCTATTAATAGCCTATTTCTGAAATAGGTTACTGATTTGGTATAACGGAACATTAATGCCATCACGCACCCTATATAGAACAATAAGTGTATGATGAAGTTGATGATTCACGATTCCGAATATAAAATAGCATGATAGATCTCGGTGCATAGAGATATCTGAAAAATATGCGCATTTGCTCTGCAAAGTTGTTAGAGTCGCGTCAGGGCAAATAAAGACTCCTAATCATCGGGGATGTGTTGTGAGTGTTAGAGCACAGAAGCTCCAATAGGAGTAGCACAGCACAAACATCACATTAGAATTACCTGACCAGTCGTGTGAACCCGTAATGGTCAATGAATCCGGTGAGCGGCATCGCACACTGGCCCTATGTACCACAAGAGATTAAAGGATCCAATGAGTGAGAGGTACACATTTGTCAAACAAAGCAGTAATGTTATTTTCAATAAAAGCTAACTTGTCGTCAATGTTCAGAATAATGTAGATATCATGCCAACGAATTGCCATTTGTTCAGCATTTAGTTCATATTTTACAAGTTCCCAACTACGAAAAGTTCCAGACAAGTGGCCTGCAGTGATGTAGGTGAAAAGAGTTTGCGGCAGTTTCGGCGCCCACACTTAAACAACAACAACAAAAATACAATTAAATCGAACTGTGAGCGCTGATCTGTGTGCGCCAAAACCGCCGGATAACAGGTGAAAAGTGCGTATGGACTGAATTAACCATTCAGAGTGCCACACCAGAAAATTGTTGGGAAAGGGATCTAGATTTATATGATTGTACACACATGTTCACATTAAAATCACCAGTCAATATAATGTTGGAGGATTATATACTAATCCCAGGAGAAAAGAGAGATCAGTAAAGTGAATTCCCACAAACATAAATTTAAGTGTACTTGTTACTTGAAATACCATTCTTAACGTAAATCGCAATACCACCACCTCTGCGACGCGATCTATCATGGCGAATAATTTTAAAAGCTTCCATTTGAAACATAACATCAGTATGACAACTATTTAGCCAAGCTACGCAAATTATGTGAATATTAGTATTTACAAGTATCCGTCTCAACTGATCCATCTATCGAAAGATACTGCAAGAGTTTATGTGGCAAATATTAATTGAACCAGAATGAGAGCGAAATGCTGAGTTAATAATGATGTTGGGCATGAATAAGTCATTTTATGGTTAATAACAATCTTTAAATAACATATGTTACTACCATGATCATTTGATTCCCGAAATTTATTCAGAAAACCAAAGTTAACCAATGTACTCCCCTCCCCAAAGAGATTTTAAATCGGTTACCCAGGGGCGCCACGCCGCGGCCATTCCGGGAATTAAATTATCATTGTAGTCACTATGCTCCTCTGAATGTTAGTTGTTTGAATTGTTTTTTGATATAGATTTTTAGCATATAGATTTTAGCATATAGATTTTTTAGCACATTACTTGGTCTTTTTTGGTTGCAAAGATTTAGTGAAACCTTAAAAACTGAAACATCCTTACTAAGGTTTTAACAAAAGTTAATATGCAGGATTTTAATCAAATTTTAAGGAGATTTAGAGCCCTATAACATTGGTTATGTATGTAGTTTTCGCAGTCCATTTTACGAGAGATATAACGGAATAGAAATATTTGGAAAAGCGGGCAATGGAATTATTGTCAATAATATTGAGACTTGTTTTATTTTTCATTGTCATTTTTATGTCACCGTCGCAATGACATATTGAAGGATTTAATAGGTCTCATAATTTAACCTAATTTTCAAGAAACTTAAAGGATAAAATCGTTTGTGTTAAATGTCTCACCACTCCATCACATTTTCATCTACCCTCCCCTCTCTTTCTTTTCCTCTTTACCTACCTGTCTTCCTCTCTTAACTGGTATAAAATCCAAAAAATGTGATTGGGAATTAGATTTACTCCTTCTCATCCTAGAGATTTATGAATAGTTTTACAATAAAAATATATATTGAAATAAAATTCAAATATTTGAGGTGCTTTCCTTAAGTTTTTTTAATATCTATGTCATGCCTCGACACAGTTTCTTACAATAACTGTGAATTACTTCTTATTCAAATTATCATTATAATAATTTAAAAAAGAAACTATTTTAATGTCAATATAACTTTTAGCTTTAAAAACAAATCTAACAAAAGGTTAGGCAAAAAAAGTCCATTGAAAATATTCAATGGTTTGTATGTCAAGATGATTTCTATCTATTTCTATAGCAACGAACGAACAATAACAATGCTATTTATTTGCAATTATTTCATTTAGCACATTCATCATAATAATCTCAATACTCAATAATAATGTTAATCAGAATTGTCTAAATTCGCACACTCCAATAACACTGTGTATAAGATGACATCAGCATTTCATCTTAAACAATCAGACGCTGGTGATCGCACTATACGTCAAACTGCAAAAAAAGAAGCATCATTTGACCTTTTCTTGGTTTCTAAGGTTAATCGTTATTTCGGTCGTAAGCATTATAATAAATTCATACATACAGTTTAACAGCACAGTCATTATTGTTTAGCCAACCAAACCATAAGAATTCTTCGAACTATGCTAGCTTATAAAATATACTCGTTGTGTGCGCTTGGTCGTGCCAATACAAACAATCGACTACAAATGCAGAGCTTATATACATATAAATATTTTGTGTCATATGTGATTTGCGCCTGCGCACACATTACTCTATACCTACTTAGACCTTATTTTATTGATGAAGACAGCGCGTCTCGGTCGACTGGCTTATTCTTTACTTTCCAAGCAATATGCCCATCAAAGAAACTAAAGCGCGTGCGTGCGTCCGCTTAGCGCGCGTATTACAATTGATTTATCGTACGATTTAAGTGCGGCAAAAGCTCAAACTAGCCATAAATACATGATTTACAGTCTAGCAATATGGCGCACTATATATTCTATATATTATTGCCATAGTGATTATACTTAAAGAAAGGCCCATCAAATAAATTATGGTATTTATCGCTCGCAATCTTATATTAACGTTGTATGGTATATACGCGTTCAAATGTCGTACCAACTGTCGGATTTAATGTTGGTGTACGCTTGCGCTTGCACCTAAACATAATGTAATGGCTTTTAAGTAGTCCAGTTTATTTAGCCTTGATAGGTGGAGTGCAAAATTACAATTTCCCATAGCGATTCTAAAATCGTTTACATTTCTTGATTGTCCATAAAAATGTTTACGTATAAATTACAATTACAATAAAATGCTCGTTTCTTTGTTGGAGTCAGTATCGTATGAACGCGGTTATAAGATTAAATCACATCCTCTAGGAGGCTATTAAAAATGCAAGGTTTGAGTATATATTACACATATATATTTTTAATAAGCTAATACACTAGTGGCAAATTAATTTTAGTTTGCTGCCTGTTTCTCTAGTTCAGAGTATCGTCGGCTATAGCTACGCTGCACTGCCGGATACACACGTAGATTAGAGCTTCCGTTGTACATGCCCACCTTGTCGTATCCATAGTTGTCCGAGCGATCGTCCTCGGCTTTTGCGTTTTGCTCTTCAATCAGTACTCCCAAAATGTCTTTCGTGTCCGCTGCCTTAGTTTTAGTGGGTGGTGTATCAATTGACTCTAGAAACACATCAAACGGATTCGGAGCCTTGTTCTTAAGCTCCTCCAAAGCCTTCTGTTTCTTACGTTCATTCAATGCGGTCACATACTTTGAGCACACCGTGGTTCCAGGCACCGAAAGGTCCAGCTCAAAATCATAGTCAAGCAAAAGCACTTCTGGTGTTGTTGACACAGTGCCTGGTTTATCGTTGCTATGATCCAGATTGCTATTCAGAAACCGCATTTTGGCGATTCGAGTGCGTTCCACCAGCCTGGATGATTTCTTGGATTCTTCCATTCCTGTGAGCACCGCGTTCACAAACACTCACCAGCACAATAATATATTACATAAAAAAAAAACAATTTGCAAAAAACAAATTCTATAAATGCGACTACCTATAGGCGAAGTGACTCAAGAAGTCGTCTACAAATAAATTCATGTCAGCCCGCTGCCGATAACGACGCAAAGATAAAGTTATTTTTCATTATCTCGAAATGTGATCGTATCAGGTGTGTGCATTTCAGTCTATTGATAATCTATAGTTAATAAATTTAAAATGTACGCATACGCGTAGTGAATAAGCTTTTAGTCGCTCACACACACGCACACACGGAGCTTTTCACCACACCACAAGCAATCATTATTCGGATTAGCATAAATGTATATATAAATGGATGTGTGTGTATATGATTGAGTGCTTTTGCTACATAATTATCATGTGTGTATATGAATCCTTTGAAGGACATCATATAAAAGCATACGATTTTTCAGTTGATCGAATCTTCAAAGCTTTGCCTATGTGTTTAGGTAAATACTGTATATACAGAGATATTGCCTAACATGTATATACGAGTATATTGGCATTTAAACCTTTCCTGAAACACGCAAAAGGGGTTGTTTTGTCTGAAAAGCACCGCAATCTAAGGCTATAATTAGACTTAGCTCTATTTCAGTGTTGGGCTTATAGATTTTCAATAATCTACAAGTATATACATAAATATATTGTGTATTATTTGCATTTAAACTGTAAAGGATACATACATACAGGAACCTTTTACAGTTAAGGAATATACTACTATATAATATACTATTAGTGGAAAATATATGTTTTGTAAACATCTATACTAATTACCCTATCCCGTATATTTTGTTATGAGATACATTTCAGTAATATTTGCATTTACCTTTTACAGCTTAAAATAATTGATGAATTGTGTCTGCAAAGAAAATTACAATTTTCCGAAAGACTGAGCGTCCGTTAAAGTCCCAGCGCTTATTTTGCTTTGATGTTCATTTAATTGAACGGGAAAAATAAATCATTTAACGTCTTATGGTCTCGCATGGAGTTATTTTATAAACGTGATCCTTTTTGTTGTTGTTCAATGTGTGCCAAATTTATATTAATCAGCTTGAAGAGAGTTTTCCGTAAAAGGGTGTTGGTTTTAGCACAATCCAATTTGCAAATTTTTAATAAAAAAACAAAAAATCTGCTCATTTAATTTTACATTTAAATTCCAACTCAACGAGATCTAAGAGCGCTCGCAACAATTTCCAATCTTCAAGTACAAAGTAACTGCACTTAAAACAACGATCTCTTTATAGTTCTTCACTCGCACATAAATACTATACTCTCTGTGAAGATATAGCATGTTAACTATTGGCATGATCGTGAGCTACAATGTTTGCTGGAGCTCCGGCCGTTTTTCCCATCAGTCCATCACTTTGTGTATGTGCAATTGTGCATGCGCTCGGGTTTGCGTGCAGCCAGTGATTGTCCCTAATCATTGACGCTTTAAATGGTGTTAGGAAAAGCGATATACGAGCAAGACATCACATTCACCTATATATAGTATATATTGCACAAGAAAAGTTATGTTTGCAATTGTGAAGTCGTGCCAAGAGCACTAATCGCTCACGCTAGGCAAATAAACAAAGTGATCTTCTTCTAGTTATATATATATATATATATATACATTATAAATATATATATCTATGAATGCTTTGATGAATTTATTATGTATGATGTTTTTTCTTGTTATGGTGAAACGATTAGAGACGAAGAGTAATGTGGTGAGGGCAATGAAATCAAATCATCGGTTTTCTATATTCTTTGTTAATTTTGTAAAAAAAACAGATATTTCATTAAATTGTTTTCTATATATTTTTTTTTTGTTTACAGAAATTGAAGCCATCGAATCGTGCAAATGGTTACGAGCTGCAGGCTTTCCACAATACGCACAGATGTATGAAGGTGAGTACTTGAAAGAATATGTTTTTTTTTTATTACGTAGATTAAGTATGAAAATTAAAATTAAAAATGTCTACCAAAGTTGATATTTGGTAGTTAGATATTTTATGCACATTTTATTTTTATTCGAGATATATGAATATACATATAAAAAAATGGCTAAAATAATATTTAACGGTCTACAGCAAGACTTATATTCATGGTGTAATAGAAATTGTAAATATGACATTTAATCGTAGTATTTTAAATGAGATTACTAACAGGAGGGCTGAAAAGATCGTAGGCTGACTGACACGTAGATGGTACTACAAGCATTATATCAATATGATTTGTACTTAGCCCTAACCTTTAAAAGACATGTGTATACATTTGACAGCTGTTAGTCTATGGGTGGGGAGGTGTTTAAGGTTTGTTTCGTCTAAAAAATACCTTTTTTCATGATTTTTTTAGAAAGAATTATTACTGGAGGTTTATTTTACCTATTATTATATAAAAGTACAACATGTAAAAACATTTTAAAAAATGATCAAAAATATAGAGAAATAATGGATTTATTGTAGTCTCTGCGGGCGCCTAGAAAAATAGTTTTTATGCAGTGACCAGCCTACAGCATCACTGGATCATCTAAAACCAAAAAATCAAAATGATTTCTTCAGTTTATTACTAGATCTCCAGTCTCGTCGATTTTTTTTAAGTTTTCATTTTTTCAATCGACCTCTTTTCTAATGTAAAATTGTTAGTAATTATTTAACAAAAAAAAAAAACTATTTGTAAAATATGTGTAAAAAAATTCAGAACTATCCGTTTAGTAGTTTTTTCTGTAGGCTTTAAAAATTACATGTTTGATAAAATCGATTTACAGTTTTGTGGAAAAAAATTAAAATAACTTAAAGAAAGGATTTTCTTTTAAAATACGTACATGTCATCATTGATGCCGGGTCCAGACAGTACATCACTATCATCCGCGTTCATTCATGCGCACTTGGTCCTAAAGTTATGCCCAAAACTTGCATGAAGGTCAGAAAAGGATTAGAACCTTCGTTAAAAAGTGATGCTGCTACATATGCTGCAGCGACAGTTGCGGTACCACTCACTGATTTGGCTTAATAAACATGATAAACATTGGACTCTGCACCAGGAAAATCAACCGTTAAGAAGTGGTTTGCTAAGTTTAAACGAGGCGATGCACACAGTGGACACCCCAAAGAGGCTGTTACTGACGAAAACATTAAAAGTCCACAAAATAACTCAGTATAACCGTAAAATGCAGTTGATCTAGATAAGTGAGACCCTTGTTGCAACCGAAATAGCTACCTCATGCTTCTCCCGTGGCCTTACTAAAAATATCATATATATATCCAGAGTGCGGCAAACACACTCAAGCTTATAACTGGAATCACGAGTTTAGATCAAGTATTCTACAATACTGAGCATGTCCTACAGTCAGTTCAAAAGTACATAATGGTCATGCAGAATAGTCTAGCCAAATCTTTCAAACGATTTTCTAACTATTTTGACTTTACAATATCGCATAATAAGATCCAACCAGTTGAGTACTTTTGCTAAACATGAACACTGATTGTAAATGTAGTCACTATTTTATATGTGGATGTTCAACATAGTTAGTAATGATTATTATTATTACTATTATTATTATTAATATTATATTTTAAGAAACAATTAGTATTGAGGTTTCCCAGTTGGTGTCACCACAAAATAAAATATGTATTTTCACAACTGTGTGAAAGTCGTTTTTTTTATACATCAAAAAATCTTTATTTATTCTTCCTCGTCAATTAATACACAGCTTTTTCAGTCCTCGAAGTATGTCAAAAAGTCTTCTCCCGGTATAGATTCACGTTGAATGTCTTCAATCGACTCAAAACGGTTACCTCGGAGTGGTCTTTGGAATATTGGAAATAACCAAAAGTCACACGGAGCCAAATCAAGTGAATAAGATGGTTACGGAACGATATTGGTTGCATTTGTGTCGATAAAGTCAAAAAGAATCAGTGCAGTGTGTGAGATAGCTCATTATCTTGGTGTAAAAACCAAGAGTTGTCTTTCTATAAATCCGGCCTCATTTTTCGAAAAGCTTCACGCATAACACTCAAATGGTATTCCTTGTTGACAGTTTGACCGGGCGGAAGGAATTCAGTCAACATCACCTTGATTTTTGAGCGACTTTGACGAGGTCTTTTCAGTCTTGCCTAATCTTTGGCACGATATTCACTCGATCGGTCGGTTGTTTCGGGGTCGTAAGCGTAGATCCAAGTCTCATCTCCCGTAATAAAGCGTTCATAGATAGACAGAGAGCATTGTTTCACACACATCAACACGACGCTTTTTTTAAAGTAAATGCAGCATTTTTGGTACCAATCATGACTTGACACGTTTAAGGCTCAAAACTTCTTTCGAAATAGTATTAATTGATCCTTTTGATACGCCAATTTCATCAGCAATGTCTCTTATAACATAGTTAATCGGTCCCCGTAAGCCCCTTCTTCAACATTTTCAACGATTCTGCATTTATTCCATTTAATTTGATCGCACTTCTTTGTTGAATAATTTCAGACATTCACTTTTTGTATCGCGCAAAAACAAGCGTAACTCAAACACTAATGAATATTTTCACATATAGTTTGGCATGGAAGTCAGTAACAGTTATTCCACCCTAAATAAAAATATATTGAGCAAAAATATTTACCCGCGTAATTGAAATCGAGATATTCCGAACACGAACAAAATTATATGCTTTCGGTAATTAATTTGTAAAATTTAACATCAAAACTGTTCCTGTGGACAACCATAAAAATAAATAATATTACAAATCTAATGTTTAGGGGCGGTGACGTTAAAAAAAAGTTTTACCAAATAATGCAGGAAATCAGCTCCTCAGTACGAATCAGCTGCTTCCCATCCCAAATATACTGGGAATGGTGGATAGAATGTCGTGGAATAGTACCCTGGCCAACACCAGATCCAGAGGATCACGCTTATAAAAAAAACCTCTTGGGAATGGCGGACAACACAAAACAACGAAAAAGTTCCATACAAACATTTACCAGGCTTTCCCTCAAAGGTGGAGGCGTCCAGGGAGGTGATCTGATGGCAGATGCGAGCATTTGCATGATTTATAAATAAAATATAATTAACGTATAACGTTGATTTTTATTCTATCATTTTTCGTCTTGGACAACGAATATTTGCCAATTTATAGTTTGATCGGATAAAAAAGGAAAAGGAAAGGATTAAATTAATTAAAAAGGCAAATTTTTGAGAATTTATTTTGACGACACAGTTAAAATTAATTTATTAAAACTAATGGTATATTTTAAAGTAAAACATTCGAAAAATATTGAGTAACATTTTCATGAAGAAATATGAAAAAATACGGCAATGGTGGCAGCAATTATTCGAAAGCGTAAAAGTAGAATTTCGGTGGCCCTTATAACTCTGTGCTGGGTCATTTGAAATCAAAAAATCAATGTACTTTCATTAGATAATCGCTATCCCCAGGTAACACCGGAATCTCCGGCTTTACCTCGTAGATAATGTACAGAAATAGTGTTCAAAACTTCAAAGAGATCGGTGCAGTAGTTTTGAAGTTATAAGGGGCACCGACTTTGAAAATTGAAATTGTGGGAAAAACGCTTTAAAGTTTAAAGTTTACCGATCGTCATCAATTTTTCTCCGATCGATTTGAAATGTTGACACAATATTTTTGACATATTATGCATTCAGTTAAAATGAATGTTTTTAAAAAGAACAAATTAACCTAAAAAATAGTAATATTAACTTTTTATTCTATCTACCATAATACTCTAGGAACTATATTAAAAGGAAACTGAATAAATTGCAGAATTGCAGAATTAAATACTGTCTACTTTAATTCGCATAATTTATAAACTTTAACCGTATTTTTTGTTGCTCTTCGGAAAATCCCACGCCATATGGCCACAAAATATAATTAATAGTTTCACGTGCATTGATGACACACAGCTGACATATACTATATGTATGTAGAGTTGCTCTTCATAACAAAACTCATATACGCATATCTAAATGATAATTTTGAAATGTTCAGCGACGTGGGAATACAATATTCGTATTTGTGCTCTAATATTTGGCAATACAGACAATAGAATTATTATAATATTATGTTAATTAGTATGCGAACAATGTTTCAAAGGGGTTTTAAATACTCGTATATGGTTGCGAATAGAATAGAATTAAAAATATCAATAATTATAATTTATATATGAAAACATATTATATTCATTTAATTAGGTACACAGATTCATAAGTGTTTTTTTCTACAAAAGTCCCTCAGCAGGTTATTCTCAATGTACCTATATATAGACTCAGTTATCAAGAACAAATCTACATTCATCCATGCCCATGCATAAATTATTAAATATCAGCTTGTACGTAAAATGCAAATTTAAATAATTTATATTTACATAAATCCGTGTGCTGCGCAAATCGCATTTCAACTACAACACATATAAACTTTATACTCATATTACATTACACATATACCAGAGCAAAAAGACGCATTCTGTACATATTCCGCAGATAATTGATAAATACCTCAAATCTTGAGAACATAGAGCGTGTGCGCGCTCGCACTTAAAAAGACGTAAACATTAAACTCAAAACAATTTACCACTTAGCATCTCGTGCACATTATCTTATATACCATATACAATATGAGCTTTTTGCTCTTTTAGCCATTTTATATGGTATATATTATATAATGTGTAAGTGCATATTACAAGTTTTTATATACTGTATACATAAAAAACTTACTCTGCAGTGGAGAGTATTCCTTATTTTTTTCAAAGCGGCCTGTGAATGGCACAATTCAATCTGTTCCAGACGATAACTAGAGGCGTATATGATGAAAATATCCATTAAACTCATCTATATACACAATTTATCTGTTTTATATGTTAAAGGTTTGTATAGTATAAATAAATTAATAATATGTGGAATTACAAATCTGTTTGCATGCGTATGTAAAATATATAACTCACAAATAAGAGTATTTAAGAAGACAGTATTTACAAACACTTCTAGCCTCACACACATATGTCCAAATGCGTATGTGTGTATATATGATATGTGTGTACCAAAGAAAGAAGAAGATGAAGAAGCGATATCTTGCGGTCTTTTTGTATAAATTGGTTTATATAGTCAATTCTATTTAAAGATTATTCTTGTGCGTATTATAAGTAGACTCATCGATCGCGCAGATGCTCGTATACATACATAGATAGAACAGCAAAATATTATATTGTCGAGTGCAGATGCAGCACACGCGCCACACATATCAATCATGAATGCAAATTTGGACTGGCGCACGCGTTGTAGAGAAATGCATATAAGTATACAGTCAACTCAACGCAGCTGATGGGCGCATGCGGGATATTGTTTTCCAGCTCACATAAATGCGAGTATCGTAAACTTTCCGTATGTATGATATGTAAATAAATGTGCACGCAAGGCTATTATTAGTATGTTTTATAAATGTGCAAGCAACGGTAAGTCACACGCAGATTTCCGTGCAGTGTTTTTTGTCGTGCGCCGGGCACAAACGATGGATTGGCGTATTTGCCTTTGTACGCAAATGATGTCTATAAGATCACTGATCAGTCATTCCATGTGCTTCAGGCTCGAAGCAAATCAATTTGCATATGGTATTTCTGATCAGCGTGTTGTATAATAAATGAGTGCATTTAAACGACGAATTACGTACGATTAGAGTGAGTGAATAATTGCGATATGGAATTTTATAGACGGATATAAACAACAATCTACGATTAATCTTGTTTTGTTATTGCATATACAGAAAATTACTGGTTTATTTCTTTGGCTTTGAATAATAGACAATCCAGAGAATATTTATGAATACATTAAAAAGTGGTAGATTCAATTGCGCAGTAAAACGTACATTTTTTTTTGTTACAAGTTAATTTATTATAGTATTTGAAAAGAGTTATATATTATAAGAAATGACAGATTTATGTGGAAAAATATGATATTTATAGACTGTTTAATAACTAGAGCCTGGATGTTGTGGACCTTAAAAAAGTCAAAATAAGCGCTATAAATTAACCTACAAAATATGACATATAAAATTCAAAATATTTTATATAGAACTCAAAAACCAGAAAATAATTATTTATATTATTATTATAAAAAAATAGTGCTTACAAATTTCATATCAAGTATATTAAGAAAACAAAATTACATAAATAACCAAAAAAAATAAAATCTGGAAAAAAGATCTCTGTCGACATCACAAGATCTTATTGGTGGCTATTTAAGTTTAATAATCAGTTATCGCTACATTTTATACTCTTAAGATTGCATATATCGGTTTTTTTATTTTTTTTTCAATTACATATAAATATTTTTTTATTTTATTTTCACTTTTACCAATTCCACATCTGTATGTTCAATGACCTTTAATGATTCAACAAGTGACAATCCTCTTTCTTCTAATTTTAAAATATTATCTATTAAAAAATTGTAATTCCAAGTTATTAAAATTTAGCAAGCAGTTCTTTAGAAATATATTTTTTTTATTGAAAAAGGTCCAGTTTTTCCTTATAAGTTGCCAAATATTGTACATCTTTAAGCCATGTTCCTCAGAAAGTAATAATTGGTTGTGGGGGTAAATTAACTTCAGGCCACATTTCTTTAAACTTTTCAACTCATCTTGGAGCTTTCAAATATGTTTTTAATGATAAAACCCAATCTATCAACCTCTGAATAATTTCTCCTAATTTTTCTCTTCCACTCTTCCAGAGTAAGTTACATGAGTCATTCTAGAATACATAACAGATTAGCTACGTACCTATACACTTCACATCTGTCGTCTCATCAACTGATACCAAATTTTTTCGCCTAGTAATTCAGATTTTATCGATAGTCTCTTCATAGCCGATTTGAAGATAATTCTTGCGTAAAGTATAGACTCGCTAAGTTTTCTTTGGTGTATTTTTCTTATGGAAATTCGAAAATCCTGCGTTTAAAGGATTTTCGAATTTCCATAACGGGATATGGGTAGAGTATTTTCGTTGGAAAAAGGCATATTTTTGAGGATTTTTCAAGGCTATATAAATAACGATAATTTATTAAATATTTTTCTACATAATAGTGGTAGTGATTCTTTCAAATTTTTATGGAAAAAAATAATAATCAAGTGATTGGCAGGGAATCTCCGGAGGCACCTCGCAAAAAGTTGATTTGCCGTGTACACGATTTCTCGAATTAGGATCATCTGAAACCAACAATTCCAATGGCATTCGTTAGAGGAGATGATACCCTACCCCGCCCTTAAACTGCACACAACATCAAGTATAGTTTTTCCACTCTGAACTGATTTCGTCATCGATCATCGGAACTAAGCTCTTCGTTGATTGGTTTTATAGCTTTGTAAACATCATCATTAAGTAGGTTTTATTCATCGTCAGGTTTTTCGCCCTCGTGGCTATTCAACGATCGTCTCTTGCGTTCGGCCTTTTCCCTGGAGTAGTTTTTACACCATTTTTAGTCTGATCCACTGCTTTTTGTGCTCTCATTGTGCAAGTATTTAGGAAATAATAGAAAGTAAAATTATGATATACAATAGTTAAATGAAATGAATGAAAACTGAGCAGAATAGAGCGAAAGCCGTTTGAACGTGCTATTACTTTTGGGGTAGGCCCTACATAAGAATTTCAGGTACTTACAGGTACCCGTAACTTTTAGGAACTCGCAAGACACAAAAGAATGTATGAAGGAATAAGTACTATTTATTGACTAGAAAATTTTGTGATTTTAATCTCTAATGTCCGAATCAACCATCTTGGATAAACATTTGAACTGATTTTAAACTTCTATTAATTACAGTTGACGTACAAATACTATAAAAATTCTTCTTTAAATTCAGCGATTCAAATTTGAATTCGTTGTCCTCTTCATGAATAAATGTATATAACTTTTATCGAAAAAAATGGTTTACTGTCCTTTTTCCTTTTATTAGTTCTATACCCCAGCTAATTAAAAATAAAAAAGAACAACGACTTTTGATTAATATAGATTGTGTAGTCTATAACTCAAATTTAATGTACAACCACGAAAATTATGTCCTTCAGCTACTGATTTACCCGTAAGGTATTATGGCTACTTTAAAATCAGGTACTGAATTTATTCACAGAATTATTTTTTTATAAAGGTGATGTTATTTACAATGATGGAGCAACAAGGGACTTTTATTGAGACGTTCCTGATCTGACTGTAAACATACCTGAAGCAACATGATTTTAATATTTGCCGAAATTGTTCTATTCTAAGTAGACAAGACATATCACATCACAGATTAGAATTATCACTTCTGGATCCACCTTTGAATATGAGTTTTTTTATGACATTGTCCAACGACAAATTAAATATTATCTGAAGAGATTCAGCAGTACTCATAAAGGACAGTTCAATATAACGATAGATATTATGCAAATAGGTATACATTGATACAAGCTATTTCGATCTAAAATCTTATTGATTCATGGTGCACTAATAAATGCATAACTTACATAACTTCTAACTTTTCTTATCCCGACAAAAAAAAACTTGTTTTCATATTTAATCCTTTCCAAATAGAAACCAATTTATTCAACAATATCAAACCTTTATAATTTTTAATAAACCGTAAAAATATAATTTCCTAAGGATTATTTAAAGTTGTTGGAACAGTAGTTAAATCATGTGTACAGCGAATTAATGAAAAAACAAGTTCATTGTCCCAAAAATTATAACATTGTCGAGAATACCCTATTCCAAATGAGTGTCTAACTGGATTAAAAGCCAATGCACGTATGTGTTAATAACATTAAAATATCGTGGCATCAAATTCGTTCTGCAATCACGTCGCTGCAGGCTACCGCGTCGAGAACAGTCACACACACACACACACACACACACACACACAAAATATATATGCTCTACGCTTTATTTATGCTGCAGCGCACGTTGTCTATGCTTCGCGTGTGCTCGCCACATGAAAACCTTTTGTGCGGTCATTGGGTAATTTGTTAACCCATTTCTCAGCATATATACGGCCGTGTGGTGCGTTCGTAATCGCATCAAGGTCGGGGATTATTTTATTATCATATATTATTTATACAAAAAAAAAACAAAAACAAAATAACAACTAAAAAAAATCAATTTACATTCTGATGGAATGTGCTTCTCTGCGCATACAGCATCAATCATACAAATAACATATTATACAAACAAAAGCAATTTAATTAAAATACCATTCTCTTTCTCGTTTGCAGATCTCCAGTTTCCGATAGATCTCAATAACGTTGCGAAAGACCATCCGTTCCTGGAAAACGATCCCCTGCAGTCGCTGTACCGACGGCTGCTTGCACTCAACAGATGTGCAACAATGCGATTGGACAGTGGGCACAAACATGGAAACAACGTATGTATTTATATACAATATGAATTCTCCTGTTTACAAACCGAATTTATATTAATAATTTAAAAATCATCATCTTCTTGCTCCTCGACCGACATTCTAAATTATACACCACAATGCACAATTGTTCATAATGCCGACAAACAGTATATAAAAGTATGATTAATTCTCATCGTTTGTTAATTGACCCCTAATTACATGTGCATATCGTGATAGATTATATACATATTATGTACACCGTAATCGATGTTGATTTATTAGCGATGCTAACTATCGCTAATGTTTTTCAGTACGCGTCGTCAAGCGATGTGAAAATGTGCTCGAATCGCACTTTCCTTAATCGGGAAAACGTTTTGCCACCAATTAGCGGGTAATGTTTGCTTTCGTTTGTACCTCGCAGGCAATAATTGGAAAAGAGCATTAAATAATGGTAAAAGATTTGTAATATTCCGACACAGCATAATAACACACATAATAATCTCAGCACGATGATTGTTTCGCCGGGCGTGCAATTCTCTATATTGAGTTGGTCGAATGGAGTGTTAAATAATTGCCATATTATAAGATTCTTGTCGTGGTATACTATTAGAATGTCGTGTAAGATGACTGATGACTGCGCAACTTTCATATTTACCGAGATCTTTCCGCATCGCTTAATATATTATTTATTATTTGATTTAACAGAAGGAAGAGTCCGAAGAGGATGAGTATGCCATCAGCGAGAACTGGACGTACGAACAGAAGAACAGACGCTGGTCACGTGTCGGTGAAATGGCCAATGACATTCCTATCAATCTATTTGTGAAAACAGAGAAGACCATAGTGAGCAGAGATTCCAGTCCGGAGCGCACCGAAGCCGAGAATCTAGAGCTCAGCGAAACATCACAGAATGAACCAGTACGTTTCAGGCGAACCGGTAGTGAACGCCTGAAGGACGGAGCTAAAGCATTCCTGCGACGAGTAGAGTCTTTAAAGTCACGTCGACGAAAGCGTCAGAATCGTGAGGGAATCATCATAAGTGGACCTCAAGCACTGGATCTTACGCAAATTAATCAAAAGATAACAAATCTCAAGTGTGTCGATGTGGTCACAATGTCAACACCACCTTCACCAATGCCAACCAGCCCTTTTCTTAACTTCACAAAATTCCCAAACACCAACAACAATGATCTGAAAGTTTTGTCAGAGTATCCGACAAAATTGAACCAACATCGGTTGAGTCCACGCGACGGTACATCACAGCACACTCACACACGCCAGAAGTCCCATTCCAGTCGATCTAGTCCATTGCATTTCTTCTCGCAGAATCCAAATATTGTTATTGACTTTAAGTCTGGCGATGATTCGTCATCGTACTACAGTGATGCAAGCCTGGAATCGTCCGGTAATAGTATACCGAAAAAGAGACCTTCGCGCACAAAGCGATTTTTGCAAAAGGGCTCCAAAGTTGAGGATATCGGAGCAATGTCGGACTCTGAGTGTCATACACTGATAACAAACCGCAAACAGAAGACCCTCAACGAGATGAACACATCCAGCAGTGGGGCAGATCAACTGAAACCACCGAAACTGACAAGAGGTGGTTCTCTCAATTTGGGAAAAGAGTCGAAGCGATATCGAGACGCCTTCAAATCACGCAGTTTTAGATCGCGTAGCTCATCACGTCGTCAACCGGGTGATGATAAGGATGACGAGACCAAGCAGAAGTCAAGGTAATTTGTTTTATATTATTTCTTATTATTTGTATTTATATTAATATGCATTTCAATTATGTAGCAGTGTTGTGAGATGGCACAGTTTCCAGAGTCATGAAAAGCCTGATTTTGTATTCAAAAAGTGCTTCGAAGGCAAGTCAGACGATCTAGATGGAATGCCATTGGCCGCTATGTCATGTGGTCAGCTTCAGGTAAGACTAACATAGTTATAACCACAGTTTAGTACAAGTGACTTATTTTTATATATATATGTTTACAGGTTGTCCGTGCAATTGCCCTGGTCACATTAACAGGCTACATGGAACGCTACTGTCCGACACACCGAACCGGATGGAATTGGGATTTGCCAAAGTTTCTGAAGAAAATGAAGGCACCCGACTATAAAGGTAAAATATTTTATAAAAACAAATATAATGAATTTATCTAATGGGTTATTTGGAAATGATACAGACAAAAAAGTATTTGGAGTACCATTTCTGTTGCTGCTCCAAAGAACCGGTCAAACGTTACCCAAGTCAATACAAACTGCGCTCAAGTGGTTAAAACTTAATGCCATGGATCAGGTTAGATTATTTATTTATTGATTATCGAGACGTGTGATATTTACATTGTATATTTCTCACTACAGATTGGATTGTTCCGAAAATCCGGCGTAAAGTCTAGAATACAAAAGCTAAAAACTGTACTAGAGGAGTCCCCGGTGGATGAATCATTAACGGTTTACGATATTCAGCAAGCGTACGACGTAGCCGACATGGTTAAGCAATACTTCCGAGAATTGCCCGATATGCTGTTAACGGCTAAACTGTCGGAAACATTTGTGGCTATATTTCAACGTGAGTTACATGATATTTTTTATTTAATCAACTTGGAATTAATTGTATGTCTTTTGTGTAGACCTTCCACCTGATGTTCGACCAGACGCCGTTCAATCAGCTGTTCTACTTCTGCCCGACGAACACCGTGAAGTGCTTCAGTATTTGCTCGAATTCCTGTTTAATGTTGCTGATAATGCAGAGTACAATCAAATGACTGCAAATAACCTGGCTGTATGCCTGGCTCCGTCGCTATTCCATGGCGGCGTTGCATCAATGAGGTAGTTTCTTATAATATTTATTATGAAATTCATTTACTGACATAATATTTCGTATTTAGAGTTACAAACGCCTCACCACGTCGCCGGAAACCTACCGGTGTACCAGATCCTCGAGAACTATCGGAGACAAGAGCATCTCATGAATGTCTCACGTATCTTATCGAGAACTGTCGTGCTGTGTTTACGATTTCAAGTGAAAAAATAGCTCGCTGTAATTTTGGTTACATGGAGGAATCTAGACCAGTTCCGCTGGAGGCATTGGGTGAAGGTCTGCAGGTGCACGACTGGCGCGGTTACTTGTATGAGTGCACCAAGGCAACGATCAACCAAGGCCGTGAGAAGTCCCGTGGTTGGGAGTCAGCTGCGTCATTTGATTCGAATGTTGACATTGCGTACAAGAAAGTTGGTGATGGGCATCCACTGCGCCTGTGGCGTTGTACAACCGAAGTAGATGCTCCGCCAACGGAGGTGCTACAGTACGTGTTCAAGGAACGACACTTGTGGGACCAGCGTTTGCTTAAATGGCGCATTATCAAGCGACTGGATGAACGCAGTGAAGTGTTTCAATACGCAACGAGCGGGCAATCCATCACCGACTTCTGTGTGTTGAGATCATGGCAATCTGATTTGCCGCGTGGTGCTTGTGTGATTGTAGAAACATCGGTTGAGCATCCGGATGCCTCATTACTCCTGGGTGGTGTACGTGGTGTTGTTCTGGCGTCAAGGTATCTGATTGAACCATGCGGAAGTGGTCGATCACGTATTATGCATTTGGCACGAGTAGATATAAAGTAAGTCCACCATTCAATTGTCTTGTTCTTCCTTATTAACAGATATTTGTTTCTACTTTCAGAGGTAAATCACCAGAATGGTATAACAAGTGCTACGGCAACATATGCTCTCACAATCTGGCACGAATCCGAAACGCATTCAAGCAAATTGCCGATGGTCCAGAGAGCAAGGTGTAAACTGACCATATTGTTTAAGTTGTGTCCTGAAAGACTTTTTTCACAAAAGTTATTTTTGCATGTCAATAGAAGATCGCACAAATTAACGTTAAACGTTTCAGTGTGCTGTAAATAATTTACGTATATATATAAATTGTATATTTTTGTACCCCTACTTAACCGTACAATAGATAAGCTATATATATTTACATATTTAACAAAATGAATACTCAATTGAGACACAAATAATAAATTAATTTAATATTGTTTATTAAACTTTCACCTAGTCAATGGAAACGTTAAGCTTAGAAACATCACATTTATGTTATGCAGATATTTGTATTGATTGTATATTATTTTAGAATAGTTTTTTTAGATTTAAATCACATATATTGATCTGTGGCAATTTTTAAGACCATCGCCACAGTTCTACCGTTGTTTCGGTATTTATTTCGACATGCACAATTAATTCGTGCGTCCCTTCAAAATAATTAATAAATGAGGAAATCAATGTTTAGGTCACATAAATGTATTAATATATTACAATTTTTGAAATTTTTGTCTAAATTCTAGGCGATTGTTGTTGTTCATAAAAGATGTTTTTCGAAAATAGATCTGCATAATGTTATTAATATTAAATTAAAAACAAATTAATCAAATCTTCTTGGGTCCAATAAGTTTATAACAAACAAATGTTAAGTATAATATGTATATCAAATGTTGAATTATATTATTAGGAACATAACAACTAAACATTTAATAAATAAAAATAAAAGCATATGTTTATGTATAATATTGTTACATAAGCGATTGAGGAGGATTTGTTAAAATTGAAGGTGTGTTACAATTAAATGTATATTGAGATATTTAAAAAAATGTTTTTTTATGATCCATGGGGTAAGTTAAAACGGTAGCAGGTGAGATTCTCGAAAAAAGAATTAGGAGCCCGTCGTAAAATATATATGATAAATTGTATTGTGTTATAAAAAGCCAGTCTTAATTTGTGATGATCACGAGGGAGCAGGTCAGATGCTCGAACATTGTTTTACGAGACTGGCGTAAAGTATTCATGATACATTGTGTTATGGTTTAAAAAGCGAAACAGATTTTATTTTTTTAAGTTATAATTTATTATTCCAGTCCTAATTTTTGATTTTCGCGGTTGAGTATCTGAGCCGGGCCCGTTCTACGCCAGACTCAGTAAATAATATGTTCCACAACCTTAGACACACACCATTCAATACATTTCGAAAAGCTCTCTATAGAATTATCGCTGACGGGCGCATAATCAAGCAGGACAGGTCGATGCATTTTATGCGCCAGTCTAACAACAAAGCTTTATTTTAATGCACCATTCCGAATTTTGTTTTACTTAGTTGAATGTTTGTTATATACAGTTTTATAACGCCAGTCGATCGTAGTTCTCAAATCTTGCTATTAATGCTAACCTGTTACATGAACATTTTTCTAAATTCGCATTTTTTTTAAGTTTGAAAATAATTGTACTTCTCTTAGATGACTGGTTTGTGAAAATAACACAATTGGGAGAACTACACTTTTGCAATGTAATATGTATGTTCTGTCTCTTTCATTTCTGTAGATCCCGTAAAGAAATTAATAAATTGCAAACACAGTAAATTTATACAGATAATTACTTTTATTATATATCTTTTAAAATTTGGCACAGGTCTTTTGACAAGAATATATTATATAGTACCTAATACTATTTCTTAAATACAAAAAAAAAACAATTCTTCTCCATCTTAAAGTACAATAAATAATAGCTATGCTCGATATAAATCAAATAAAAATAACGTGACGTAACAACAACATTATCATATTTTTATATGTCGTTAATGCGATAATGTGCCCGCACGCTTCCACTACAAAAATATCAGCTTATTTTCTAAAATGTGAAAAATAGAGGTTGTCTTTTATTTGGTTAGTTCCTAAAAAAGTAATAAATTCGTTTCGTATACATTAATAATCTATGGGATATGGCTTAATTATATGTATATAGCTTTTAATACAGTATTATAGCAATACATACAAGCTTTTCGAGTGAAATTCGAGAATAAATATATTCGACGATCGCAGAATAGTTTACTTTTGTCATGTATTGAAATTGTATTTAATCACTACTTTGTTACGACAAGTAAAACATTTAATTCATTTTTTCTTTGTTAATTACTCGTAAAATTGCAAAGGAATACTGAAAACTAGTATTTTACATATATTTAAATTAAATATGTATGCTCGTTGCTGAGTAAATTTAGTACTGGCGCATAATTTTTAGTAATGCACTAACAGTAAAGCTTTTAGTAAAGCAATATCAATACCTTAGGACATTACTACTAAAATATATTTGTGATCTTAAACTATATGAGTATATTCTCTAGTCACTGTAAACTATATATAATCCAGGGAAAATTCAATGGGACTTATTTATAGAAATTTTGTTTTCGAAGTAGTCTTTCAGAAGCAATTAAATGTTTTAAACATATTGCTAAACAATATTTTCAATATTATAAATATAGGCTCAGTATTTTTTTTTCTTCATTTAAGTGTGAATCAATGCTTATTAAGAGTTGCTTCACTAATTGAGTGCATACGCTGCATGGCCGTGGCGAGGCTATTGTTTGGTGATACATTGCAGGCTCCCTTAAACGAATTGACCGCAATCTTTGAGGTTGCTAGACGCGCTTCAACATCGTGATGCAGCACACTCGGATCGATCTTGAACAGTTGTTGTTGTTTCCGTGCCGCACTTTTCGATGCCTTTATTGACATATCAACGACGCAGGCTTTAGCTGAACCCTTAGTGGGTGCAGTTGTGGTGCTCATATGCTTTCCGGTGATACCTTTCATTTTGGTATTGTGTTTGGCAGTTATTTTGGCGTTCAGTTCGGCAGCTACAGCACTGGTAAGCTTTGCAGACACAGTTCCGATGATCGGAGCAGCGGGTGGCGTAACGACAAGAGCTCGATGTTTTGGCGAGTCGGACGGACTTGGTGGGGAGCAGTTTTTGTTCGTGTCTGTCGTAGACTTTGTTGGACTAGATGAAGTCTTAGACTCAACAGCGTCAGCGTTTGGTACATTATCGTGTTTTTTCCATTTGGTTCGACGGTTCTGGAACCATATTTTCACCTGAAATAAAGAATGACATTGATCAAAACACATATTTTAAATTATAAATATATATTATCAAAAAATCAATGAAATATTTAATTAAACCAGTTGATTAACGAATGCACTGCATATATGCAGTGTGCACAATTTATTTTAAATATTATTTTTAAAAAAAAAAACTCTTCAATAACCAAACATTTCAATTAATTAAATGAGCCAATCAAATAAAACAATTTCCATATAAAAAACCGCATTGCTGGCGTTTCATATACAAAAAATATGTATAACCGCTCGAGTTGATTTGGGTGTGCGGACGATTTCACATCAGGTGAATCTAGTACCTTGTATATATATATATTTATTTGCTGCTGTTGTTTCTGTGGAAATGCAACACACAACGAAAATTCAATTTATTAAGTGGGCAATAAAAACATTTATTACCAGCATTTTCTGCTTTGTGTATTTAAAATCAATATAAATATATGTATAATCAATTATACATTATATATACACGCGAACATTTTCAGGACATATATATATTTTTAATTTTCAATTATTTAGCCAATTAATTGAAATAAAATAATGCTGCCATCGATAGGTTTGATTGCGACGTAATTTTAAAATAAATTTTTGTTTTCCTCACATTTGAGGTTAATGCGCATTCATTTTTAATAATTTATATAGTACATTAAGTGCAATATGCATTTTTATGAATAATCATTTATATTTTATTTATATGCGTCGGCTAGCATTTATATGTTTTCAATAAGCGTACAGTTCTCATTAAACAAAAACACATGCATTTTGTATATATACAGACTCATATTACGGTTCGACGGTCAGCACGTGTTTTAATTATATACTGCGCATTATGATGATTAGAAAACAACTTGTACTGGTGGCGAAAAATAGGAATATAAAAAATAGATTTAAGTAATTAAATATATCATTTCTGTAGAAATAAGGAAGCATATTCATTTTTAGCACGAAGAGTGTGAGTAATTGGATGTTTAAGAGTGTTTATTGAAACCAGATTTTACCAATATTTATGGAAGTGTAGAAAATGGTCAAACTTAATAACGTTACATTTAGAATATATCTGTTAATGGCTCTCTTTTTGGACTTTTTTAAGTCTTAAGTCTTTAATTGATTAAAAACAAAAAAAAAAATCTTAAGACATTTAGAGAACGGTTGAACGTTTGTTTTTAAAGTTTTCTTTCTTTTATGGCATCTATATTACTATTCAAATGTTGATTGAGAAACTAAACCATTTTTTTTAGATAAAACGAAAACTATAGACGATTTAACCAAGAAATAAAATATTATATTATTTTTTATGTTCTTCTATTTTATCGGACTTCTGAATGATTATTTGTTTGTAACACTAAATCGAAGATTATAAACTTGGTAATTTTGGTTCTACAACAATTCCCCGAAATTGCATTTCCCAGAAACGGAATTCAACGAAAAACAATTTCCCGAACGCAATTTTCCAAAAACGACAATTCCCAGAAAACAAAAATTCCCCGAAAACTACACTAAAATAAATTATTTAAAATATTTAAAAGTGTACGACTTCAGATACTTGAACATCACAAGCAAGGCGTTATAAATTATATCTAAAACATTAAAATCATATGGACTATTCTCAGAAAGTGTTTTCCACCTAGTCACCGATAATTTTACATTTCACAATTGAAGAGACCGGTTGTGTTTAAATATACGACGGTATATTGAAAGGTTTCCGGAAAGGGCAAGAGATGGCCTGAAATTGATATGATGGTTGTCAAGGCCAACCTACTACTCTGTCAAATAAGTACCCGGAAATTCTCATTTTAAATTTTCCCGATGAGAATATTTCAAAAAATTTTTTTTCCCAGGTTGGCAGAACTGTCAGCCACTATTCTGTCAATTTTTATTGCTATGTGTCATTTAGTTTGTTTACGGCG
>JANSTU010031963.1:0-11922 GCA_027564075.1 Bolitophila hybrida
AAATGTATATATATATAATATATGTATACATATTATTCACAATATATTATTACACTATAGAAAATGGTTATAAAGCAATTTATCTACAATATATTCTTATTCTAATTTGTCGTATTCTTAGTGAGACAGGGGATTGTTTTCCCTTTTACATCACTATATAACCTCCAATTATTAAAGTACTCGTTTGTTTCGTCGACAAACCGAACATATAAACATTATATATACTATCGTATATTTACAACTCATTGAAATCAATTAAACATTAATTAAACATTAATTGTTCACCAAATAGCTCCATTGAAATCGATCTCAATTAAACGTTCTGGGAATTGTATATTTGTGCCGTCTATTTACACAGTGACATTAATATAATTAATATTAATTGAACGCATAGCAAAGAAAATGAATGAAAATATAATTTATTTTCTAATGAAAATGGTCTCTAAAATATATCTTTACTTTAGTTTGACTGCATATGTACAAAAAGGAACTCTCTAGCAACAAACCGAACTGAAATACAACGAATTTTTTTTTAAAGATAGTGAGAGTGTAAGATTAAGAGAAGGAGAGAGACAGAGAGGGATGGAGGAGAGTGTCCGTGCGCGCGATTTGTGTTTTGATGTGTATGTTAACAGCCCACCTACACAATTCAACCGACTCTTTTTATCTGCTAAACATCAACTATAAACAACTACATGAACTTGTGATTACTATGAATAATTTATATTACTGCAATGAAACCATAAGTATTTGCTATATATATATATATTATATTTCTTATAAATGTGTGTGTAAGCTTCTATATTATGGGTATAGATACTAAATAAACTATCAGTGTATGGGTTTAGCCCAAACCCACAAACTTCCAGCTAGTAAAATCAGTGTTTATTAATGTTTAATATTGATGTGACACAATATAAATAATCGTTATATTCATTAAAATAAAACATATCAGTGTTAATATTCTACAAAAAAAACTTTATTACCGAAAAAACTAAATTGGTAAAAGACATCTTTACAATGCAGCATTATATAAATAGTAAGCCAGGTAAAATGCTTACCAAGGAGAAGCCAACAAAGTATTATCAGCATCAGCAACCATTGCCTCCGTTACCACCACCACGGGTTCATCCCCAAGCACCGTTAACAATTGATCCAGTTCGCAGTGCATCGATCATAAAATCGCTGTCACCCAATCATCGTGCCAGGAGCACGGCACATATGTCAGCCTCCGGCAGTGTCTCAACCCATGGAAGTCCTATACTGGGCATGCGGCAACATCCGCAATATCATCATCACAGCATGCAGAATATGCCACAACAATATGCCAATGATCCAACCTGCAGGCCGCCAAAGCCAATGCCACCATCTTTCTTGAAATCCATGCGTGATGCAAGAGCAGCGTGTTCCAAGGCTGAAGAGAACATTGCCGCTGATGGTAGCGAAAATACTGATAATCATCTTTGTATGCTGTACAATTCTCAGCAACACTCTGACTATATAATAACCGATTATATGGAAAAGATTTCAACACGTGTTAATTTACTGGAAACCGAACTAAAGTTTGCGTGGCGTGCTCTCGATCTTCTAACGAATGAGTACTCAAAAATGTGGAAACGCATGGATAAAATGGAGGAAACATTTCAACATCATCAGGCGGAATTGAACAATATTAAAAGTATGTACAAAATGGACCCGAAGGATATTCTGGAGTGTTCTCGAAACATTAGTCAAACAGAGATTGACCAGCGTAATTTTGAATTGGCAAAGTTGAGTTTCGATCGTAATTATGGTATACCAAGTGAGACATTGCATCATGAGGAATTACACGATGGAGCATTACACCGTGAGGAACGACGTCAAGAGGAATTACACGATCAGGCATTACACCGTGAGGAACTACGACATGAGGAATTACGCCATGAACCATTACATCGTGAATCATTTCACCGTGAGTCATCACACCATGATTCCTTACGACCAGATACATCATTCAGTGATGCACTACGGCATGAGACATTAATCCATGAGAAATTACGTCAGCAGGTATTAGGACATGATCCAGGTAATCCATTGCATCATGATGAATTACAAGATGAGGCAGCTGCAGCACCGTCAACAACAAATATTGCATTCAATGATATGTTGGAGAATCTCAAGAAGGATGCACTCAACGTACATCTACCGGATGACTATCCAGAAGATAAATATGAAACAATAAAATACCGGCTAGATAATGCTATAGTTTATGATGATCCACGTGATCGATCATCATCGCATATGTATGATATGACGGAAGAAGAACTGGCTGTTGTGCGCGCAAATGGTATGAAAATCCGGACTTTTTTAGGAGAAACCACGATCGCCGACGGCCTTGAGGAGGGGATCGATATGGTTAATCACGACGTACTCAAGCAGAAGTATGACATGTATGACAATGACGATTCGTCGTCATTGTCACATGGGAATCCATTTAAAATGCAACAACTGCAATTGCCAACGGACAAACGAAGGCGCAGTTGTGGTGAATTTTTTCAAAGTGATGAATTGAATCGGGACATATATCATAGTCCGTGTAGCAGTCAATTTAGTACGAATCAGTTTTTTCGACACACCACCGAGAGCGGCGGAGGTGGTGGAAGTGAGTGCCGCGACGATGAGAATCTCTTTCCTTTTGATAATGGTGGTGATGCGAGCGAAGAGGAATTTATGCGAAGTTTTTGTCAGGATTACAGGGAATTGGATTATTATGATGGCTTCGATGGAGGAGGCGATAGTGGTGATGGTGGCACGGTGTTGTCACATCAAAAGGAAAAACATTTGTCCGGCAGTGGTGGTGGTGGTGGTGGTGAACATATATTGACGAGCTCACGACCTGTGTCCTCATTGGGTATGATATGCGAGGAAAGCGAGGAACAGGAAACTGAACATCAGAGCTCTGCATCCGAAGTGGATGAGTTCTCAATTATGTTCAATGAAATGAAACGCGAGAATCTGGAGAAAATGTATGACAGTCCAGGTAAAACTAATAAGAATCGACCGTCAAGTCGAAAGTCCAAGAAAAAGAAACATAACAAGAACGACATGGAACTGCTGCAGAATTTAAAGACAGCCATAGCTGGTGATACGATTATCGATGGAGTACCTACACAAAAGCAACTACAGCAATCGATAGATTCGTCGCAAATTGATGAGCCACCAATGAAACGTGAGGAACTAATAGCTCATATTATGTCTGAGATTGGTAATGTAGAGGATCTTAGCTATTTCTCGTATGCTCAGATCGAAGCACTCGAGGCACTTATTGGTAAGGAGTTTGCATTCTTTGAAAAAATCAAGAAGATTAATAAGAATCTGATTCTATTACTGTTGAATCCAATATCACGATCGGAGAGTTTAGATGATAGTGACATCAAGTTTGGACAGCTCATCGAGAAACTGCAGAAGAACATAGAGATTATTAAGAAGTTGCTGGGAAATGATTTTAAGGCAATGGGTGCCATTGTGGACGCGGTACCAATTGATGCTAGTATCGGTGATCAGGCCGAGGGTTATTCTGAATTGGACAGTATCAAGGCACGTTATGAGCGTGGTGAGAAAAGTGTATACGCTTCGGCAACATTTGATGGTGGTGGTGCCATTGGATATGAGAGTACATCTAAGCAGGACGATTACAGCCAGAATCTATTGCAGAACAATAATAATTTGAATGAACAATTGAAGATATTGGATTCAAAGGAAGAAGAGATTATGTGTAAGCGTTCACTAAAGAATATAAATCAGATGGATAGTTACTATTCAGAACAGAGCTATGGTACGAAGACAGCCGAGGAGCTGGACATACTGGAGCAATTCGATGAGAGGCGATTGTTGCTGGACGATCCAATGGTACATAGTACCGGTAGTCAGTTACCTTTGGCCGCACAGTACTCAAGTAATTCAAGTATTTACAGTAACGATGAATATATAAAGAGTTTGAAAAAATCATTGGAACGCCACAATTCAATGATGTTTCTGTTGCACCTTCAGAATCCGAATAATCGGAGTGCCAGTGGAAAGAAAGATGAAATTGCACTAATCGATGATGATCGTATTAGCAGTGGCAGTCAGAGTCCACCACCACCAGCACCAAATGGACACGATCCTAGTCAAGCTATAGTTGTTGAGACCAACCAATCGAATACAGTACAACAGCCCCTATCGAAAATGAATCCATTTCATGCTGATATTATGCAAATGAATGACGAGATCAATCGTCAGCAAAAGGAATTTGAAAACAATCAGAATTTGTTGTTGCGCAGCAGTCAGAATACTGAGCATTCACCGAAAAGGACAAAGAGTGATTCGGGCCTTTCGTCAATGAGTGGGTTTTCAAGCTTTGATAAGTCACCTATTTCACCGGGACATCGATTGCGTCATTATCAGCAACACCAATATCTTAGTGTTGATGATGCCCAACATAGACGCTCAAAAGTAGAGCTTGCCTCTATTGGAGCTGCCGATGAACAAACCGAGAACGTAAGGTTCTCTATGGAAAATTTAAACTACATCCGGGAATTGTCTGAGAACATACCAATATGTTCATCATACGAGAACACTTCACCATATGGTAGACATCATAGTCACTATGGTGGAGAACAACAAGGACCAGCACCAATATATCAGCTGTCCTGTAACGGCTCAAAGTCGAATTTTCCCGATCTTGTACAGAACCAGAATGGTGAACAATCATATTTCCCAAAATCATCGTCACGTCACGATGCACCAGCTCGCACTCACTTAAGTCTAAGTCACTCGAGCATCAGCTCAATGTACTATGACCAACCGCCCTCGTCCGGAATTAATCATCGCCATGACGAACCTCCACAGCGATATCCATCACAGTTTCGTAATTTACCCTTACCACCGGTACCATTAAAACAACATCAAAATCTCACTGATCGTCTTGTATACTATCCATCATCGAATAATTTGACTAGTGAGTACGGTCATAATTCCTATCAAGACTATGTAGACTCTGTAGATGAGGCACGGCGACAGCATCACCTGCACCAACAACAACAGCAACTAACACAACAACATCAGATCGATACAAATCGTTTGCAATATCTCCGACAACAGTCTGCTGCACATCAAGTACCACAAGCACAACAACAACAACAACAGCAACAGCCATCACAATTACCACAACAACCACAGAATTTTACCCACGTAGATAGAAACAATCAACAACAATCAATTAAACAGTATATGGCCAATGCAACAAGAACTCAAGATCCACGCAGTGGATATTCCCGAAACAGCGGCACCGACTTTCCGACCGTACAACAGTCCTATATTCTCAATCAATCTGGCTATGTAACTATATCAAATGACCTTAAGGAACGCATTGACAAGAGCCAGATTATTGTACCTGTAAGCCAACAACCAATGACAACGAGCACATCAACTGTATCAAACAGTAAATATCTGACTCGACTATCACAATGGTTACCCGATTTGAAACTAAAGAAACTCGGACGAAAGAATCGTTCGCATTCGTTGCCCGTGTCAAGTGAGAATGATGAGTGTCAAGAGGCACTGATGACCGACGGTCATCCTGAGCTACGTTCACAGACAATTAAACCACCGGCAAAGCCATTGCGCAAGGACTCATCGTCCAGCTCGGGTGTTTCGACCAATGCAACCAAGAAAAAGAAGCGTTCCCTAGCAATGACAATGTCGAATATAATGCAAAAGGCTAAAGTCTATAGACGACACAGTTTTTCCCATCAATCGATAACGAATCCATTTGGTCACCAGAAGCGTCAGTCAAAAACTGGCAAAAGCATGAGCATGACTGAGGCCGATGATGCTGAAGCACACGGATTCTTTTCGGACAACGATGATACGGCCAGCACCAGTGAATATGAGAAACAGTCACTACAAGATGAGTATGGTGGTGCAGCGGCGGCTGGTGGTGCATCGGCGGCTGGTGGTTATGCCGATACATTTGCTACAATGGGAACGGTCACAAAGGTTGAGTATCACAATGGACCAGCACAGTTACCAATGATTCCAAAAGCATTTGAACAGGTCAATAGAATTGAAACAGTGGAAGCTAGTGATCTGACAACAAGCGGTGGTGAAGAGGACACTTTTATGAATCCACTGTTTGCAACTGTTGGTGATGCTATTAAGCAAACCGGTGATATAATAGCACCGACAACTAGCGATGAACCATCATCATCTGAACGTCCGGTTGCTGTAACACCATCACCGGATCCGTCATCCAGTACTACGACAACCGGCAACAGTGAAAACAGTAAGTTTGTATTCTCGAGTACAAGTATGGAGTTTGCAGTTAGTCGAAAGATTGCCAAGTACCGACAGAAGAACGTCAGTTCGGATGATATAAACGATCAAAGACAACCGGATGATTATGATACAGAAGAGCTGGATACAGACAATGTAGAACCACAACAACAGCTACAGTTACCACAACTACCACAACTACCACAACTACCACAACTACCGCAACTACCACAACTACCACAAGTACCACCGCATCGCATTGAACATCAGATGTCCGTTGCACATATTGGAATGTTACAAAAGACACACTCGATTTATGTTGAGGATGAGAATCTACCAGTTGACGAAGAATACAACTATGAGCAACAACAGCAACGCTTTGATAGTCCAAATCTTCGTGTACAGCATGGTCAACGAATACCCGACGATACAAAGACACCGTTTAAATTTGGTCAGAAGCAACAGCAGAGCTTGGATATACCGCGCGAGGACGAGGACAATCGTAGTCAGCATTCATATCGTACGATCTCATCGTCACGTCGTCAGAGCACCGAAGACAGTATAGACACCGAGGACGAATACTATTGCTATGAGATGACTCGTCTTTCGGAATTAGAACGACGCAGTCATATGGAATCCTCTACATATTACGAGGGTGGCGAACATGAAGGTGAACAACTTTTGTCGAATATCGATAAACTGGCCACCGGTGAGGCTGCAATGTACGATGAATATGAATACGATGCATATGAAATGGTGCCATCGTATGAACCAGACGAGGAGGTTAAAGAGCGTATGTCCTGTGTACTGCTTGAGCTAAAGAGCACTGTTAAAGTACATCCAGAAGTTCGAATCAACAATGTTCGGAGACGCAGCGATGCAAGTCGTATTTTGCCAGTGATTAACAAAAAACCGGATGCATATGAGAAATTTTCTCAGATTACGGACATGTCTAGACACCGAGAGTCACCGAGGAATGTTTACGAAGGTGATCAGGAGTATGAAGATGCTGATGATGAGGATTATATGGGCTCGATCAAAATGGTCGAACAAGAAATGCATGGTGGTCGAAAGATGATGCGTGATGGCAGCAAGCCACAGAAGATTCGTAGGAAGCGAAGGAAAAGTAGGACAATTGAGGTGTCACCAAAGGATAAGGATGGATACTCAACTTCGTCGTGCTCATCGATTGAAGAAATTGTTGTGGACACATTTTTGCATGCACCGATTATAGCTCGAGACTCGTCTGAGGCAACATCTGGTCCAGATAGTCCGTGTCATTTTACAGACGAGGATCACGACGGTGTGGATGCGTTCCAAAAGCTTGAGAAATATGCAGATTTTAAGGAGCGCCAACGAGAGGAACAGTCTGCAACCGTTGTTGGAGTACCTGTGACGACGACAACCACCCGCAAGGAAATGTCACCGGGCGCTGGTGGTGGTGGTGGTGAGGAAACTGGTCTGGGCGATGCAACGACTGGTGCAGCTGAACCGCATTCGGATGAACTCATGGAATTGGCTGGTTTCGATGAGGCCGAAATGAATGCAATGGACGAGAAAACACGAAACTTGCACATCGGCAAAATGCTTAGTCACGAGTCAAGTCAGGACAGTTCAAACGGAGTGCTGGGAAGCAGCAAATGGAAACTTTTGAAAACACTGAAAGAAAAGAAAATCGAAGAGAAAAACAACCAAGAGAAAATCAAGGAGGAGGAAAAGGACAAGGACAAAGACAAAGTAAGTTTTTTTTTGTATATTCAGCAAAAGCTGAAAAAAATTAGGATCAATAGTGTTTACTGTAAAATAATTATAAATAACATAAAAAACAAAAAAAAGTGGGTCAAATTCTGAAAATTAGTGGACATTTATGATATTTCGTTGTAAAATTTCTTCATTTTGTTGACAGCGTATTTTTTATGTCTCATTAAAAAACGACAAGCACTACTGTCACTGTCATTGGAATAAATGTTGGTGTCGATTGATTATTCAGATTAACAATAACCTTTTAAAAAAAATGTCGAAATCGTAATGTCGGTTAAATATAATTCGGCGATTTTTTTACTTGTCAAGAATAACATAAAATATATAAATTATTAGATTATTAGATTAAATTAAGCACATCAAAATAAGTTATTGTTCTTAAATCCTGCGGTAGAGAATTCCAAACAAAAAATATCTAAATTTAAAGAAAGTTTTAAGGGAACATTCCAGAATATTATTTCGATACTCGACGATTCTGTCAAATTTACGTAGACGATAAACAAAGCGTGCACAGGCATTGGAAGCACGTTCAAGTATCTTGAATTCTCTTGAGCATAGTTCTCTGTAAACTTCTTCACAATACATAATATGTGGGATTAACAGAGATTTTACTAGTTTGAACTCAAGACAGTTTTGCTTCGAATCCAAAGGGGGAATTGGTGGGACCAGTACGAACAATGTGCGATTGCATCAGACTTTTGAAATTACATCGTTCTCCGACAAATTCGAGTGTTATTGGTGTTGAAATTGGCAGCCAAATTATTGCATCAGGATGTTTGGATACAGATTAAGATTAAGACTAGCTATGCCATAACCCACAGGAATCGCTTGCTTGCAATTTAGAACAATTTATTCCTTTTCATGAAATGGCTGATCCAGCATTCGCTATTCCATACCGAATTGATGCATTTATCGGTGCAGGCACTTGGACATCATTGATAAAATAAACATTCTGGAAGGTTGATGATTCACCGCTCATCGCTTACTATAAATAAACAATGGGTCGAAAAAAAATCTGTGCACATCAACCGGTGTGTCATTTAATGGTCCGTATGCTTCGCCGCGGGGCATGGCCTGTTCCTGCAATTATTACGCTTTCTTCTGGTGAATTTGCAGTTGAACAATCAGATTCAAAAGGTAATATCCTCGGTACTATTCACAAACAAGCCCCACCATGGATGAGTATTTGCACTACTAATGGTAAAACACAGACGGTATTATTCATCCATTAATTAATTAATTATTACATACATATAGACGTCAAGGCCTTTCTAAAAATACACTGTCATTTAGTGAAATAGTTCCGATTTCAGTGAAGGAAAGAGAAATAGCTATCAGCTTCTGGATTCTAATTAAAAAGTGTTGCATTCGCAGTCACCGCTATCATCGAATTCATCTTTAACCCAGAGATGTCCATTTATCGATGCTGATCAGATCATTCGAGTTGGAGGTATACTCCATAATTCATAGCTTGATGAGACTGTAAAGCATCTAGTAGTGGTTTAAGATTTGTATTATTGATATCACGTAACATTCATGTCCATATTACCCAATTAACAATGACTGTAACACGTCAACAATTCTGGATTCCCAGGTTGCGAGTTTTGGTGCGAAAAGTCTTTGGGGAGTGTGCATCGTGCATTCGTTTTTGTAAGAAATTTTCCCGGCAGCTCATGGCTACTAGTTGGAAAGATGAACACTTGGTGACACTCCAGAATAGAGTAAAATTTAATACTACCTGCCAAATAGCAAAGTAAATGACATCGTTACTATTTTATCCGAAGCTAAATTTTGATAAAACTCGATTTTATTATTCAACATAGTTGTCTTCGAGGGCGATACAACGATTATAGCGGCCATACAATTTTTCGATACAATTTGTATAGTACGATTTCTCTTTCTCGTCAAAATCGGCCTCAGTTTCAGCGATTACTTCATCATTGGACTTAAATTTCCAGCAAGCATTCTCTTGAGATCTGAAAACACGAAAAAGTCGCTGGGGACTAAATCTGGAGAATATGGTGGGTTTTGGAGATAGTCGATGAATATTATCTGTTCGCATCCCAAAATACACACCATCACCTTATCGTCTTTGCTCCCTCTGGATTCGGTTCGTCGAGTGCTGTGCACTCAGCTTACTGTCTTTTGGATTCTGGTGTGTAATTGTGAAGCCATGTCTCATTCATTGTCACAATCTATCTATCTATCTGATATCTATTTTTATATTTTCTGGAATAAAAGCCTCATTTGGGCGTCCACTGCGCTCTGCATCATTTGGGCTGGTACGACCACATTTTTCAGCAATTTACTTCTCTACCATTTGTCTCGATGGAGCAGAGTTCGGATAATGTTTATCAAGCCATTGTTTGGATTCCACTGTATTGTATTCATTGTATTCATCAAAAAGCAATGCTTTATTAAAACTCGAAATTCACTTTTTCCATATTTTTTTTCAAAAACAAAAGTTGAACTTTAATGTAGTCTCGAATTCTTCTTTTCTTTGGATCTACACGAAATAATGTAAATATAATTTCAACAGATTTTAATGAGAATTGCGTTTTAAGAAAAGTTTCGCAATGGCGATTACATTAACATTAGTTAATGGTGAAGTTCGTCAATGTGATTTACTATATTACACAAAACTAAAATAATTCAAAATAATTCTACTGATGCTAAACTGAAACGTGATACAATAAAAAAAAACTTTTTGAAAAACAATATAAGCAATTTTTACAAAGATCAGCGTAGGGAAGGATATGATCAAGATCCAGGTCTGATGGTGTCTCTGCATTCATCTCATGACATTTTTGTGGCATTTTCGAGTTTTTAGAGGATGACTTATCATAAATGACGGTAGAATAGAATCAGAAATATGACAATACGTTGAAATGTGCTGAGAAGAATCGGTTGCTGACTGCAAATTTAATACACCATGATCAAGCGTTGATTGTTTTGACGGTTCCATTTCTTTATGGCATTCTTGTGACCACGTCAATTTGGGTTTTTCGGAAGTTACAGATGGGCTTAACAGAGATGGTGGTAGTATAGCATCAGGAAATACGCGGTCTGTGGAAATACGTTTATTGGTACATGAATTCATTATAAATATATTATTTCATACCTTATTTATCAGCTAATTATTAAATATAATAAAATAAGTAGTATTACAAAATTGTAAAATATCAAGAAATGATTTACAAGAAAAATAATAACATTTGAAAATATAATAATCAAATTTACAATTTTGTAATAAAATATTAACAAAATAACTACAATAAAATGTATAATTAAAATGTTAAATTGCTAATACGCGTTTTTATATAAAATTGTCCGGCCGATGACGCGAAATAATATCAATGAGAGCGAGACGATTGACGAAAGAGAATAATTAAATAAACATAAAAACAAACCAACACATGCATATTTATATTCAACTAAAATGCGACCAGTGATGCCAATGTGTTACGATCGTACTTATCATACTGCTATTTATTGGTCTGTACTACCGTACTACGCCTTTTACCATTGTTCAAATAGGACTGATTGAAATGTTACTTTGAATGTGTTCACTTTGATAGCAGTGCGTACGACGCGACGAGCTGAGGTAAGGAGGTGAGGACTCGAGGAGTGAACTGAGCAGTGAGTACGAGCAGAGCGGAAACCGGACTGCGCATATATATTATATGTGTGCGTGGTTCGCTTCTTTACAAATATATTTGTTAGTGTGTGTGTGTGTGTGTGTGTATGAACGAAATGTACGTGGACAATGTCGACGCGTATTCGGAATAAAGATTTAAAAAGGAATATACAATTACAGTAACATATTTGTAATACATTTTAATATTTTGTTTGTAGATTTTATTGTAT
>JANSTU010031974.1:0-11921 GCA_027564075.1 Bolitophila hybrida
ATCGCACTGTAAACAAACTAGATCTCCACTGACCAATTTTCACATACTGTGTACGATCGCTCAAATATGATTTAATCTAACCCAGAAGAGACGAATGTACACCAATTTCACGCAATTTTCGAATAAGATAACTCTGACGTAGTCAAAATATGGATGTGATATAAGACGTCTTCCAACGATCTGGAAAGCTGCCGGATAAAGGGGAATTCGACCGCTATATTATTATGAAAATGATTTAGGGACTAGGACTTTCACACCGCAGTCGCTGCCACCACTTTTTTATGCGCCAGTCCTACACTAAGTTTGCTTGAAATTGCTTGTGTTTTATTGCGCCAGTCTGATTGTTATTAAAGTGGGAGGAAAGTCCGATGTTGGATAATTCATACCGCCGAAGCCTATTCAGTAAACAAACCTACTTCAAGACAACATTCTTCCATATGTCCAGAATAACATGCCTGTTACATGGTTATTCCAACCAGACAACGATCCGAAACATACAGCCAGACATACCAAAAAATGGTTTGAAGATAATTTGGTGATACTTTTTTTTTAGGATAACATTCGTTATGCCTCGAGAGATATGATAATTATTTTTATCTTATTTTTGTTGATTTTAAGAAGATTTGCGGAGTTCTTTTTATAAGCTCCTGAACTTTCTAAAACTTTTTTCAAAATAGAAAATAGAATACTTTTCTGCTGCTGTAGTAAGGTTTTTTGGAAGATTTTCTATGGTTAGATATCTTACCAGATAAAAGCAATTAATTTTATAAATATATTTACATTTTATTTAGTTTGTATTTTGTTAAATAACATAGAAAAAAAGTACAAAATTAATTTTGTTCAATCTTAACAGTGCAATATCAGAAACACTGGAACATTTACAATATTATTAAATAGTTTCAATTATTACTATAGAATATAAACATCGCTCCGCTTGCTAGTGTTGGTTGTGCTGAACACCTAAATGTTTATTAGTTAAAAAATCGAATTGCGGTGTCGTCGATATTACTTTTCGTATGTCTTCTTTCATTAACATATCTTGAGCCAGTGGGCTAAAATGAATAATTAAAAAAATAGTGTTGCAAAATTCAATATTTTAATGTAGATAAATTACCTCGTAGAATCGGTTTCACCTTTTAAACTGTAGGCACGTCGCAGCAGGTCTTCCAAAAAGCGTCTGGTTGCCTGCAGTACAAGACGATGTGACGCCGAGTGCATAACGTCTAAAGATATTAGATATCATTTAAAAAATGTCTGATTATTTATAATTTACTCTTAAGTACCTTTAACTATTTCCTCTGGTTGTAGATTTATTTTAATGTCTCTACACACATCTGTCACCCACGTTATTTCCTTACTGATATTAGTATCAACTGGCATCCATTGTTTCTTTGCATCTGCTGTTTTACTGCTTGCCACTATATCGGGCTCTAATTTTATCTGTTTCCGACATTCGGGTATATCATCAACGCAAATTATGTCATCATCATCTACGCTACCGACATCTGACATTAGATCCTTTTCTAGATTACTACTATTACTGATCCAGTCTGTAATACGATTGCTAAAGCTGAGCGTGTCAGTCTTGAGTCGTTCACGTTTGATTTGCTTCTTTATGATATTGGACAAATTATTTTGAGTGGCCGGTTTGACTAGATCTTCGGATTTTTTAGACCATTTACCAGTAAACCTAGGAGTGTATCCGAATTTTCGTGCAAAAATTAATATCTCTTTGGTCGTCCAGGCGGGAAGTGTTTGCAGATCTTTGTGTTGCTTTAACAGTCGACATATATGCTTCGATCGGTACCACTAGAAAAATGCACAAGTATAAATTAGAATTAATATGAATAATAAATAATTAGTCTTACCTCATAGCTGCGTTGTTTGGGCAGTAGCATAGCATTGTAGGCTTCAGCGGTAGTTACACAGAATGGAAAAGCCATCGTGTAGTCAGAGTGACTTGCCAGCGAGGTGATCAATGGCAGTTTCTTCAGTGCGTACTCTACGGCCATGCGAACGCTATAGAATCGCATTCCAAAGAACTCTGATTCGAATTCACGACGATATTCTTTACGTCCACTTCCGATGATGAATTTATGAGTGTTAAAGTTTGCAGGTAGTTTACTCAGTAGCGTTGACGGCAAAACAAATTGACTTTTTACTGGTGGAGATGCAGCTGATGCTATTGGCTGTACTGGTCTGGTCACCAAATTATTGTTTATTGGTTTTGCAATGACCGTGGCATTTGAAGGAACTAGTAAAGAACGCTTAGACTGCGTTGCTAGTGCATTCTTTACGATTGGTTTCAAGAGACTTATTTGTGGTTTGAGTAAAGATTCCTGTTTGGGTTTCACCACCGGCTTTTGACGTTGTACCGGATCTGTATCTATAATGAAAATCTGTCCGTTCTTCATGACGATATTTTTGGTTTCTAAAGAGGGCTTACGAGCCACAGTATTGCTAGTACTAGGAGACTGTTGTTGGATGACGGGTTTTATCGGAAGTGTGGTTTTCTTCATGGATACCGGCGTGAAGATTGAAATGGTTTTTTTCTCTTGTTTTAAAGGTGTATCTATGGATTTAGATAGTATTATGTTTTGATTTGTTGATGGCACCGATGTATTTGCTTTAGGTATAACAAATAGATTTCGATTTCCACCGTTTGGTTGAGGTTGTAGTGTTACCACATTTGGAACGAAACTATTTACTTTTAGGGCCTGCCCAGGAAGTATAGATTTTAGTTTCGGAGTTGTTGTTAGAACAGCTGGTTTCGTGAGCGTAGGTTTGATTATGGAAGAACCCGATGCTATCGGAATGATTGGTTGGGGTTTAACAGCAGCAGGAACAGTAACAGAAGGTACTACTGGTTTTAAAACTGGATTTTTTATAATCTTTATATTCTTCGGATTATTAACGTCCACTAGAATTTCCACAACAATTATCTGGCCGTTGTTATCGAGGCACTTGGCTAATTTCTGTCGTTTGAATATTGGAGCTGCCTGCAGCTTGATAGGTGATGAAGCCATTTTAGGTATTTGTACCATAGGCTCAGTCGTCATTTTCGGAATTGTAGGAGTTACAATCTTTGGCTGTACTATCACCTTTTCCGGATTATCAAAGATTTTCAATTTTGGTACTGCTGTTTGTACTACGCTGACTGGTTTTGATTGTACACTATTGTTTATTGTTGTTGGTACTTGTTGTTTTTGTACAGGCACAGTTGGTTGAATGTACTGATCGAAATTTTCATCCCATCCAAAGTCTTTTGCTTTAAAAAGATCCGCTTCAATGTCATCTAGGTTATCAACGAAACCTTGATTTGAACTATTATCTTTTTTAATATTAAATAAGTCTAGTTTTGAGAGGTCATTCAAGTCATGGTCAGTGACTTTTTCTTGTTTGATATTCTTGGCCACAGTTTCCTCGAACAGGGTAGGCATGTATCCTGTGTCAAAATTATTACTGAGTTTACTGGGTAGCTTGAAGGAACTATTACCATTCGTGAGTATTTTTGTACTTTCTTTACAATTATAGGATGTTGATGTAGTATTATGACTGGGAAGACTAAGCCATAGTTCCACTATCGTTTCAGCACCTGGAAAAGTTGAATACGACATTTAAAAAATACAATAAGTGCTTCAACAGATATAATTAATAAAAACATACCCATTGTCTGTAGACCAGTCAATTTCTTGTCCAATATAAGATTATGAAAGATTTGCAGAGGCTTCTGTTGAATGTGTGCATGAAAATACAGCTGAACTCGAATTGGAAACTCTCCCCAGCCACGCCGAGAAATTTGATATGGTGAAGAGCTGCAATATATATATCTAGTCTTAAAAACCATTTAAAATATTATTATATCAAGTTTGCATACTCCACTTCAACAACATCGTTTGGCTTGTAGGATGGATGCAAGAAAAACCGAACTTTGGAAACGATCTGTTCAACTTCTATTTCGGAGCGTGTTTTGACATACACCAACCATTTGTGAGTCACTCCATTGGCAAATTTCTCATCACCAATATACTTGGAGGTATTTCCAACAACAATCTCATGTCGCGATTGATTCCTTCCACGTGCCGAATTTAGTTTTTCCAATGGCTTTTCTAGTATGTTTGGCGCAATGTATCGAGGTATTTTCTGAAAAAAAAATGTATATGAGACGAGAGTTTTTATTTTTATATATGATAGTACCATTTGCTCCTCATTAATCGTAACGGCCGGCTCGGTAGCGGTGCCCTTTAACAGTTTCCGTTCATCCTTTTTGGAGCGCAACTTCTCACTGATTGAAGTTTTTGCAGTTTTCGCTGCCTGGCGAGGTGGTCGGATCTTTAAAATCTCATCGTAGTCTATAGGTTTCTTGCCTAGTAATTTCTTTAACGATGGGTGTATGGCCTGTTGAGCAGGTTGTGTCGTCTGCGAGGCACTCAGATCAGCTGTTGCTTTTCCCTCTGCAGCTGCTGCGGTTTCGATTAGTTTAGCCTCACTCTCCGAGTATTCCAGATTTTTTTTCGTATAGAAACTCGCCACTACCGCATAGCGTACACGCTGTAACAATCGTTTGGACTGTTGCAGCTTGTGTTCGATCTTGTTGATTTCCTGTTCCTTAGCCGTTAGTTCTGTTTGAAATTCTCGTTTTACAATTTCACGAATCCTGTTTTGACGATCGTCGGGGTCCTGTTCTACAGGTGTGTCCTTTTTCTTCTTAAATTCTGTGTTTTGTGGATAGTCAGGATCATGGTATTCCTCGAGTTTTCGTTTTAGTGACATGATGTTATTGTTTATAAAACGCAATTTTTTTAATCTATATACTACGGAGCGACACAAAAGTTGGGTTATAACTGCGATGCATACATTGAATTGGAACACTGCGCAACCAATAGCCTAAAGTAGATAGACGGAACGGTGGCTAGTTTATGTGAGTAAACACATTTATTGGCTATTTTTTTTATTTTAGGAATGTATCGAACGTGTGTATGTGTTATTCTAAAGAGCGGGTGCGGAGGTAATAATAATAAAAGATTTAGCGAATGGTAAATTTTGACAGTTGTCAGTTGTAAGGGTCAGCGTTCGAGAGTACGTTCACGAGATGATGATGTTGAAGGTAGGCTTAAATTGAATTTCGACGAAATGGTAACTCAGCTAAATCACTTAATTTTTATAAATAGTAAATACATTTTTAAATTAATTTCATACGACTCACGTCTTCTAAAGCACTGCCTCTCAACACAAGGGCCGTGAGTTTGAATCCAGATATGAAATTTTTTTTTATATTTTGTTTATGTATTTGTTTCTGGGTATTTTCATAAACTTACCATGATTCATAGGAAATAGGAAGGATGTTGATGTGGTCGAGGGGTTCCTAGTTCGATCGTAATTGCGACATAATTAATTTGGATATTTGGGATTCTTCCGATTTAAAAAGAAAAACAAAAAATAACAGTTATTTTTTGTGTTAGTTTAATCAAAAGCGAGGATCAGAACCGCGAAGTATACACATAACCTTAAAAATATAGGTGAAATCAAATAAACTGCATATATTTAACTAACATTTATCTTGTATTTTAAACAACTACCATGCATTTAAGTTCGGTCATCTCAATGAAACAACGAAAACGTAATGCAAAAGTAGATTTAAACGACAGTTGTGCACTATTTGTTTTATGTTTGAATTGGCTGTATTTACGCATAAAATGGTGTAACGATTTTCTAAAATCATTAAAAGTTTTATTTAGGTTTTTTAGTTTTAATCTTACGGAGAAAGTAAAACTCGTTAAACTTTTAAGGAACAACAATTCAATAAAACCGTTTTTTTATTTAAACTGACATTTTGTTGATATTTTGGCATTTTTTATTTGCTGACTTATAAAATATGTTGAAATCTCAGTCTATTCAATGTTTGGTTTATCTGGATTAGGTCAAGCGTCCAGCTAGCCAATTTGTTATTTATGGTGCAGGAAAACTAACTAACGATTTGTTTTATTTCCTAAGAGCAGTTCAATTTGTTGCTTTCAAACGTCAAAATAATGTTTGATACGCTTGTTTTGTTACACATATTTTTTAAGGTTTTGTGTATACTTCGAGGTTTTTCCAGTTGTGATTATTTTGAAATATATAACCATAGCCATAGCCGAGGGGGCTCACGCGTTGGCTGGCTTATTGGAGGTCGCCGGTTTTATCCCGGCCGGCAGACTGAAGTGTTTTTTGAATGTAGCACTTTAAATCAGAAGTTTCCTCTATTAATAATTGCTTATTTCTGAAATAGGTTATTGATTTGGAATAACGGAACATTAATGCCATCAATTAACATATACACTCGCACCCTATATAAAACAATAAGTGTATGATGGCGTTGATGATTCACGATTACGAATATAAATAGCAAGATAGATCTCGGTGCATAGAGATATCTCAAAAAATATGCGCATTTGCAAAGTTGTTAGAGTCGCGTCATGACAAATTAAGATCCTAACCATCGGGGATGTGTTGTTAGTGTTAGAGCACAGAAGCTCCAATAGGAGTAGCACAGCTCAAACAGTACATTAGCATGACCTGATCACTTATGTGGTCAATGAATCCGGTGAGCGGCATCGCACACTGGCCCTATGTCCCACAAGGGATTAAAGGATCCAATGAGATTTTGTAGTACAAGATATTTGGGCCTAAAACCCCTAACGCCCTTTTCAGGGTTATAACTTATTATTATAAAGTTTGTATCATTATCGTTTGAATCGCGCGAGCGATTTTTCCTATATTATATCAACACAATGTTCATATAATCTGAAGAGTTTTATGAGTACATAATATTCACCGTTTTTAACATTAAACTTTCACGGCGCCAACTCTTTACTATTAATAATAATTGACCATCTGATTTTTGTTAATCCCACTATACGAATACCTTTTGCAATAATATAAAAACAGATGTGTATTACGCACAAAGAGTAAGGTTGTTCTATTGTGTGTAAAATACCTATTGATACAAAATTTGACCATTTTTAAAAAATATTGTAAAAATAGATAATAATTAAATTTCTCTAAAATTATATTTGGTCCTAGTATAAGATATTGTCGATTTTTCTTTCAGGAATTGCATGAATTATAATCAGCATAATCGAGCTTTGAACAATACCGAAAATGAAACGCTTCATTGGTATTTTGTTGATGTCTGGTGTACGGTGCCTAATATTTCCGACTATTGAAGTCGTTAACCCACTTTTCGAAGACCGGTCGTGCAAAACGCCTTGATCCAAAAGAGTGTAAAAGCCTAAGAAGTCTTGCTTGCGCCATATTTTGAATTATTACTCAACAAAAATTTCATGCAATTTGGCGTTTTCAGTGCACATTTTTCGTTTGTCGCAAATGGTGCCGTATTACGGAAAGCATTAAGCAAAAATACGTGGTAAGCCGATTCTTTTATATGTTATATTGTGTTGCATTCGTTCATCGGAGAGATAACATACCTGTACCAGTTCATTCCAATTCATTCAGTAATTTTCTAAAATATGACTAAAACAATGGCACCTAAATGCGTCCTATAAGTGCAACATCGAAGGGTAAATGGACGAACTTCTTTTCTTTGACGCATTTGAGGCAGATGACAGCGATTGCGTGCTGAAGAGACCAATTACATCGCACTTGTAGGCGTGCAACGCTCCAATCGCGAGAGAAAGCACGGACAGATTTTCAACTTAAACGACACTTTAAGCTTACTCAATCTACCAGCAGGACGAAGTACAAACAAACTAAATGAGTTTATCAACTGAAGCTCGCAACGCTGGATTAAGAAGAGGCGATCTCACATGATCGATAATACAACACTTTGAAAAAATAAAAAAAAAATGTTTGCTTTATATATCGAAAAATCGCCCATTTCTAGATATTATTATGGTTGTAAAATGACATCTATCGAATTTTATACAAAGGAATTAAAAACATGAGAATTTATTTTATTTGATCCTAAAATAAATGTCCAAAGTGACACATTTCCAACACGTACACTTATAAGAATATTCAAAATACCTGAAATCACGAAAAGTTCCATGTTTATGAATCCATTTCGCTCGATATCAACCAAAAATTTAAAATTTATCACGATTCAATGCAAATCCACCCAAACACACAAATACACTCATATACATATACACTCTAATATGCATCCCATATGCTCCAAATTGTATGTATAATAAATATTCACGCTCTCAATCGCAAAGCCATTAACAAGCTCGTATCTGACAAATACTGTTGTATATCAAATAGTTATCTCCTCTTTAAAGTTCAGGAGGCTCATGCAGTACGTTCAATTAGTATGTGTATACCCACGCTCAGTACAATAAACACATATAAAGTACCTGCTGTATAACATATATATATATATATATACATATAGATATATTTGTTGGCATTCTAAATGCATACACATACACCAATCCTCACACTGTCTAGAAAAGCCCTTTGTTATCCCACTACATATATTTAATGTGTTTTGAATTCAAATTTGGGAGAGAGTGCGCGCACATGAAACAAAGCCGCCGCCGAACTCGAAACGTAATTTGGCATCGTGATAAGATTTGATTAATTTTAAATTGTATTGCTCTCGCTACTGACTCGTATATAATACAATGTATATTCTCTAAATATATATATGTATAGCTTCTAGCCAGCGAGCATGAGCTTTGTTTAGACTTCAGAGAGTTAGATATGCTATATATATTTAATATACGGTTTTGCCATTATGTTGATTATGTAATCCAGCTGGCAATTGTGCATTGTGTGTAGCTCAAAGACGGAAGGCGAGATCGACACAAGGCCGCATTTAATGCATATACATTAAACATGCTCTAATTACTCTAGACTCTAGTAGAAGCCAGAATGTGTTAGCCAGAGTGGATGATTTTGAACTTCATCGCTTTTCACCTGCGAATTAGCAGAATGCATCTAATAAATTTCCATATGATTGCGTGTTTGTATTGTGTTTCTGATTGATGTGCGCATCAATGTTTCAATTGCTTTTTGTTATTGTTTCAGATGTTTGACCGTAATTATTGATTGTTTAAGGTTCAAAATGTTTAAATACATGACATGAAATATGTACATTTTGTTGTTAGCTAAATGTTCGTAGAAATAATAATATGATTGAAATTATGAGTTTATTATATACATTTTCAAATAAAGATAATTTTGAAATGGTACACTTTTGCAGAAATCTAAATGAAAATCAATCAATAAAAGTTTAAATTAAATCAAAAAACGAAGGAGAATGCAATTGAGAAGTTACTATATAAATTTCAAATCGATGCATGAACCCTCACTTTAAAATCGAGCTTTCGTAAGAAAAATTTGTTTTTTTTTTAAATTGGGTTTATACCTTTATTTTAACATATATTCATATAAAACCAGAGAAAATACCGTAAAGGCCAACTGAAGCGATTGTGTGGCTTCGTCTTAGCAGCTGATTCACAGTACAAATGAGATGAATCAGTTTGCGATAAAATATTTTTATATTAATATATATATATAGGACCAACTGAATATTATTAATATTATTTAATTTTTCAATGTATTTAAGCGTCTAGAGTCACCTTAAAAAAGCCATGGTAAATGTTAGCTAGATAGATTTATTTTGAAGTCGAAAATACATATTTCATGTCACGCAAGCCACAATATTGGCCCATTGTTGACCTTCATTTGAGCACTGACAGAGAAAGTGTGTGTGGAGGAGGTTTTGTCTCGTTATAGCCGATAGGTCCCCTAACCGCCACCTGGGACGCGCCTGGTAGGTACTCAACCCTCAGTATGGTAAGTGTTAAAAATCGAATTTTCCAAAAATATTCACAACTAAAAAAAAAAAAAAAAAAGACGCATTTGTCAAATCCTCTTTTGTCAACTGGCTGACAAAAAATTTCCGCAATCGCTTGATCGATTTTGATAAAACTTTTTACGATTACGGTTACGGTTTTATTGTTTTATTTAATAAAGAAAATGTGAAAAACGTTTTTGAAAATAAGCTTGTTTATCGCTCTCTAAACCTACATTAAATGAAAAAACGATCGAAAATATAATTGTTATATATAGTATAAGTTAATGTATATTTTTCAAATCGATCCATGCAACGTTTTTTAAGTAATACGTACTCTCAATTTGATTTTTTTAATTAGCATAGGTTTCAATTAGTGTAGCTAAAACAGCACAAAAGAGATGAATCCGATTGATTTTTTTTAAGCTAAAACAGTACAAAAGAGATGAATCAGATTGAATAAATGTTTGTTTATTAAATATAATATCATTATGGTTTTTTTATTTTATTTCGTTAATATAAGCAGAGTAATCTCGGAATTGGCGTCTGTGTAGACTTGCATCTTGGATCTGAGCAAATCTCTAAAGACTTTCTTCTTTTGGGGTATGGGATCACAGCAACTTCTCTACAACCTTTATGTTTCTTTTTTCTTTCTTTTATTTTTTTTTATTTTTTTATCTTTCAGATTTTTCTGCCATCTCACCTATTAAAACTTCTTGCTTTTTATGGGAACTGGTATCTCATCATATATCCCTAAACGTGCAGCTTCTTCGGGAATCTGGGATCACACCAACTTATCTATAGACTTACTTATTCTTTCCTCTTGTATCTGGAATTTATCCAATTTAAGGTGTTGGGTCTCACCAACATCTCTAAAAACTAGCTGCTTCTTTATTATAATAATATAAGGTTGTCAAATATCTCCCTTCCGCCTTTTTGTCTTTTGAAATTCGCGGCTATGTACAAAGCGCTACAGAGCTCGTATCGGGCAATACTATACATCATTTGTTGTTCTTGACATAACCTAAATTTATTGTTTTTTATTGTTTTAATTTAATAAAATTGATTAATCTATGACACTTCAAGTGACAACATGACTTTTTTTAAAAAATGTTTTCTTTAATGGCTCATATGTTTTTTTAAATGGCTTGGCATATTTTAGAAAATGTATTTGAGGAAGATTTGAAGATGCAGATTTATTAAAAAAATCAAAGAAAATTGAACCAATTTTGAGATATAGAAAAGCAAAGTTCCGAGAAAAACGAGTATCAACTAAAATTAAAATAAATTGTGTACATGCGGATACAATAATTGCTATAATAGTTGTAAATTGTTTTTGTAGATTTTTTTTTTAAATTATCAATTTTTTTTTAAATTGCAATTTATTGGTTGTATGTTGTATGATATCAATCGATAGGTAATTTTAATATATACATTATAAAAACGATTAATCAAATCGAAAAGGCAGATAGGGTCAAAACGGTATTCTTTTTATATTTGACTGAATTGTGGGGAGTAATATGTGGCCAATAATATAATTAAATCATTTTTCCTTTTTTACTTTAAATAAATTTTAATTATTTAATTAATGAATTAATGTGCAAAAGTTTAATTAATTCATTTTTAAAATTTAAAAAACTGTCAGCATGCTTTAAATTAATATAAAATTATTTTATCAATTTAAGAATGATTCCGTGGTTATTTGTAAATCATAATTAATTTAATTCTTCTAACTTTCCCTACAATTGTTTTGTTTTAGAATAAATACAGTTCCAAAAAAGAACAATTCGCATAACGAACGCTGTCTTATATTTGTTTGTATTTTTCTACTTTTATAAATACCTATTTTATAACAAACAACAAAAAGAAATGTGTAAAATGTGTGTGAAATTTTCACACAAATTACATAGTTTAAAAAACGCACGCACAGAAAGCATTATTATAATATTTTTAATATAAAACACCTACGACTACGTACAGCATGAATGCGTGCGGGTGACATAAACCTTAACACCTGTACATGTGAGCAATACGCATTTCTATACGTTTTGGATAATACAGCACAAGCTGTCTGTAAATTATTTCTTATTTTAATACTGCATTTATGAATTGTGAATTGAAC
>JANSTU010031985.1:0-11919 GCA_027564075.1 Bolitophila hybrida
TTTGTATAATTGTTGTTTTAATTTGTTTTTTTAATTTGTAATGTGATGACAATGTGATATTGAAAAAATGTATGTGATAAAGACAAATAAAGGTCAGTTGGAGAGAATGTCCCTGTTGACGTCAAAAAAAATTATTAAATGACAATTTTGGTCATATATAACAGCATGATAACCCGATTGTTGTGGAATACTCGTCTTACATCAAATGCAACGATAAATTCTAAATGATCCAGAGGCAGCCATTTGATTGATTTCAAACTACTTTGTTAAAAACATTAGAAAATGTGGGGTATCCAGGTAATGCAATATTATGTTTTTTTACCCTGTTTATATTTCATATTAAAAAACATTTGTTTTGAAATGTTGTGAAAAAGTATTTCTGAAAAGAATTTTGTAAATTGAGAGACTTTTATTATATTCTCGTTTTTTTTTATAACATCCATTAATGATGCCACTAACTTTAAGGAAAATGCTAAAGTATTCAGTAACATATCATAAATGGCAGATTATGTTTATTCACCGAAATTGAAATAAACCATTCCCTCGAGATGTAGAATATCTGCAAAAGCAACAATAATAATCTATTTTGCAGACAGACTCGAATACATAATGATTTCACTGGAAAAGTCAATTTCATCCATCCAGGTTGTGTATATACAAATATAAAGCTCGTATTTATTAATATAAATCTAAAATTTATGATTTACAATTTAATCATAACCAAGGAGTCTCATATTTTCAAAGCTTATAAGGCAAACATTTCATAAACGGTTCTAAGAATATATCGATCATCACATCATTAACGCAATTGCGTATAAGTATAGAATATTTAATCTTACACTTCATAATATATTATTGATCAAGACATATATAGAACATGGATATAGCACAAGTATACATTTGCAATTCACGCCTATAGCATAAGCGCATGTCGACAAATCGTTATGTTCCATTTCTCAATTAAATCAATTTCTTTGGCTTCTGCGTGAACGGGAAAATGTATTTCTTTTATATAGTATATATAAATATAGTACATATTCTGTTAGTGAATAAAAATACATTTAGCTTGTGGTGACGATAGAATAATGTGCTGCTATATAAGAAAAAAATCGATTTTCATGCTAGCCGTGAAATGTATTCGCACCTTCCTCGTCTTTTATTCGAAATCTACAATGTAGTACCTATATATTATACAATTGAAGCTGACGATGGGATCTCTGATCATTATGCTCATCGAACGATGAAAAATATGAACCCACAGCATCGTATACATTTTTTGAAAAAGTTATGTAAGCGTACCATAAATAACTTTTTAACTGAAATTCATGATTATTTGCAAGCTTTATGTACGAGTGCATGTAAAATAAATATATATTTATATTATCTAATTTATTTATATTACCTATGCCCGGAATGTAGTATTCTGATGTATAGTACAAATAGTTAGATTATGAATGGATTTTATAGTGGAATAAAATTACATATTTCAATTGTACATAACATGGCGTCGTCAGTCGAGAGTACAACTTCAATGTTATGTTATGTTATGTTGTGTTATGTTAATCGTATATTGATCAAAGAATAGAATAATATATAAAAAAGAATATGTCCATGATTGAAAACGGACGAAAATATTATTGACCTTTTTATAAAGTTTTTTTTTCCTGATGAGTGCACAATGTGTCTGGAACCTTTCAAAATCAGGGCTTTCCGATTTTGATCAACATTTATTATATCTTGTATTTAATTTGTATATTATTGCATGGTTCACTGAATTTTATGTACTGAGCCCACTCATGTTTACAAATCAATAAATTATCCTTATTTTTGTATTCTCGTTGTTTTTGTGTGTATTGATATTATATTATTATAGAATATAGACTACAAATTATAGACAACATACGATTGTATAATTTTTACAGGTTCTTGTTTGAAATTATTGTTTTGGACACATTAGTTTGTTTAGCTGTTAGATAAAACATACAGCTTTAATACAGCTTCTGTAGTTTGGATTTTCCAATTAATTGACTATTAACTATTCAATAACAAAAAAACTGAAAATTGACCATTATTTTAAGTTGGTTTGGTTTTTATTTTTACGTTTGACATTTAATTTGTAATTTTTTATAGACATAAATGACAAAACATCACAGCGTAAAGGTTATTCAAATTTATACCATTCCCAAGTATCCTTATACAATCCTGTCCACTTCTCGAGACAAGTCTTTTATTGCATGGAAGTTGACTCGTGACGTTAAAAGATTTGGCTCTGTTTGCCTGTAGGAAGTTTTGTGCCTTTTAACTCTAAGAAATGTACGCAAAACTCGAGCTGGTTTTTATGTTTACAAGTGACAACATAAGTATTAGACACGTCTAAGCGACATGACAAGATAATTAAGAACAATCCGGAATTGTGTCGTCGTTCGTCGTCTCTCTAGGTACCGTTTTGACTCTAGTGAATATTCATCATGAGCTTACATAAGGCATTTTGAGTTCTTGTAAACAGTGGCTACATCGATTATAAACAGATTAAAAAGAAGGGGCCCCAAGTGACTTCTCTGGGAAGCTCCTGCTCGCACTGTAAATAAACTAGATCTCCACTGACCAATTTTCACATACTGTGTACGATAGCTCAAATATGATTTAATCCAACCCAGAAGAGACGAATGTACACCAATTTCACGAAGTTTTCGAATAAGATAACTGTGACATAGTCTATCGAAAGCTTTGCGAGCCAGACTTCATCATATCAATAGCATATTTGTTCAACTCTACCAAATTTGTCAAAGTAGATCGAACGGCCATTAGAGAAACGTTCCTTGAGATTAATGCTGTTTTGGGGGATGGTACTCTTTCACTTCGAACCGCGGAGGAATGGTTTCGGCGATTCAGAGCCGGTGAAAACGACGACAGCCGGCGGAAGACCTGTTACAACGAATACCGATCAAATCATGGAAAACATCGAGTTAGACCGGCATGTGACATCTCGTGACATCGCCCAGAAGATGGGAGTTAGTCACCAAACCATTTTAAACCATCTGCAGAAGGCTGGATACAAAAAAGCTTGATGTTTTGGTGCCGCATTATGGACCGAATCTGCTGATGCTGAAACGGAACGAACTCGACCAATTTTTGAAGCGGATGGTGACTGGCGATGAAAAATGGATCACATACGACAATATCAAGCGAAAACGGTCGTGGTTGAAGGCCGGTGAATCGTCCCAATTGGGATTGACGAAGGTTTTGCTGTGTGTTTGGTGGGATTGGAATGGAATCATACACTTTGAGCTGCTCCTATATGACCGGACGCTTAATTCTACCATCTACTGCGAACAGATGGACCGCTTCAAGCAGGGGATCGACCAGAAGGGTCCAGAATTGGCCAATAAGAAGGGTGTAGTGCTCCACCAGGACAACGCCAGGCCACACACATCTTTGGTGACTCGTCAGAAACTACGGGAGCTCGGAGGGGAGGTTTTATCAAATTCAAAATAAATTCAGAAAATATTATCCCACCAACAAAAGTTGATTTTAAAAGATCAATACTAAAATACTACTTGGATAATCACGCCAACATCTTGAAGCATCTGATAAGTAAATACTTCCCAAATTGCATTTTTAACGATTAAAAATTAACCAACCCTAGTGAGGATCTTGTAATAGAATCTGATCCAAATTGGAGCTTTGCCTCCATCGTTATCGCTACTGATAGATTCGGATGGTATCTATCTAATAACGGTTAAAAAAGTCAGTGAAACTCAGCTGGAGATAATAATTTTCAGATCTATATAAAATAACAAATATTTATTATGTTTACTAATTTGTTTGCTTATTAATTAATACATTTAGTAAACGTTCTAATGCAGCTTGGTTGTTAGAGCGTTCAGCGGTGGCTGCAAAATGGAGGTCAATTAACTGCCTTTGCAAATAGTTGCTTTCTCTTTGAAGCTGCAGTGACTCCCTTGCAATCTGAGCCATTTGTACTGTGATTCTACGCCGTGGATTTTGGGAAGGACTAGTTTGGACCATAGCTATAGTTAACGCGTTGGCGGGCTTATGGGAGGTCGCAGGTTCGATCCCGCGGGCATACCGAATTGTCTTTCGAATGTAGCTCTTTAAATCTTTAAATCCTCTTGCTATTAATAGCCTATTTCTGAAAAAGGTTATTGATTTGGAATATCAATTAACATATAACGCTACAGAAAAAGTGTCTGATGGCTTTGATGATTCACGATTCACGATTCACTATCGAATACGCAACTGAACTTTCCGATGAGAATAGTTGCCACAATCACGTTGTTTTACAGCTGCTTAACGGCAAGACTGGGCCATTGCACATGCACAGCTTTGGTGTATTTATGTGATTTATATGCGGTGACATTCTGGTTAAATCCAGTGAATTCAGGAACCCAACTGAATAATTGACGACTTCCTCGGGATCGGTGGGGCTGTCGATCGACTTGTACGAATGCAATTGGCCAACGATTTGATTCCAGAATTGCTCGTAGGCCCAACCAAACGTGATCCGTGTGATTTACGACAATATTCGGAAATGAAACGCAATCAATTCCACTTATAACGTAAACAGAAATTACGATGTCGACGTGCTGCTTTACATATTCGATGACTTCAGGATATAGCGTTTAGCCGGAGTTGATTTAAGATTATTGGCAGTGTTTAGCGGAAATTTCCGGCCCACAGAACCAATGCGTTTCCAAATATCGCTCTGAGTTATTCCGCAGGTCTTTTAAAGTCGAGTTCCTCCAATGCACGTTTGTCAGCCATCGAACATTTATCCAAGCTTGGAATTCTACAGAAATTTTGCCATGGCTGATCGTTTTGAAATATTGGACGTCGGTTATTTGAGTGGCAGCTTCCAAACTGAATAAGCCGCAATATATGCAAATGCCATACTTGCATCATCTGCAGCGCAAACGTTCGAAAAGATGAAACAAGCTTATGCTGGGAGCGATTGTTGTTGAAGAGCATTTATTTTTCTGTGGCGCAAATGATTTCAAGACGGACGGGAATCTATTGAAGACGACGAACGTCCCGAACCATCGCGCACCACTCGAACACACGAAGCAATCCAAAAAGTTCATTAATTCATTGCAGAAGATTGAAATGCACCCATCAGGATGGCCTTGGAAATGCCGTACTGGACCATTCAATTCATTCTCAACGAGAATTTGAACAAGAAAAAGGTATGCGCCCGATTTGTACCACCTGGCTGAAATCAATTCTAACATGGTGCTTCCAATACGACCCAGAAACAAAGCGACAAAGTGCCGAATCGCAGAGGCCATACCGAGAACAGTGCGCAAGGAGAAGTCAAAAGTGAAGACAATGCTCATTTTGTTCTACAATAGCAAGGGCATTGTCCACCTAGAATTCGTTCCACCTGGCCAGATGAGCAATGCCGTCTTTTATCTTGATGTTATAACCGTTTTCACCTGATTTGGCTCCGTGCTATTTTTTCCTAATCCCGAAACTAAAAATGTATCTAAAAGGATGCTATTTTGAATATGTGGACACAATAAAATCGTCCGTAACGCGAACTCTGAAGGTTATTCCGGTGAATGACCTTGAAAACTCATTCCAATCACTTTTAAATCGCTGTCAACGTTGTATCGACTCGCAAGCAGAGCTGTCAGCCGATGATACATTATCGGCGGCGGCTGACCCTTTAAATTTGACCGGCTGCTAACGGCTGAAGATGAAATATTTGACCGGCTGAAGTCGGTTTTTCATAGTTAATAAAAATATTTGGGGGAAATAAACTCTTTAAGATTGAGAGGGCGTCAAAGTTTTATCAAAAAACAGTTAAAGTAAATTTTAGGGTTACATGGAGGAGTCATACAAGAGTTTTATCAACAAACAGTAAAAGTCTATTTTAGGGTTAAAAGGTGGAGTATTAAAAGATTGAATGGTATTAAAGGTATTTTAAATAAAATAATAAACTTCGACTACCCCTAAAATAAGGGGCAAAAAGGAATTTTTTGTATTTATGTGTATAGGAGGGGGCATACCATGAATGACTTTTTTATAAAATTTTGGATAATAATTTTGGGACCCTGCCCCCCTAAACGTATACCTTCAAAAAAATGTTGATATTTTGGGTCGGGGGTGCTAGGGCAAAAGGTAAATGGGATTAGTTGGTGTACTTTCGCCAAACTTTGACGCCCTCTCACCCTATGAGGGTATATTTCCCCCAATTATTTGTGTGTTTTTTATTTGTTGCGCCATATACTTTTTTATGAAGCAGTGTTATCCCCCAATACAATGAGATGTTAAAAGAATCAACATTTTATTCAAAGCCGGCCATTTTTTAAATTCTTCGACCGGTTAAGGTTATTTAGGTTGCCGTTGAAATAGCGCAAGCGGAAAATCCGCAAGACTGATTTTTGACACCGCGCGATAAGGGTACTGCGCAACGAGAATTAGTGCGTGTTTATTTCGGATTATGAGCAAAACGAAAATGCGCGAAGAGAATTTGAGCAATAATAGAAACATATATTTAAAACCCGTAAACTATGTTCAAATCGCACATGTTCTCATTGCGCATATACCATATGTGATTACAAAATGTCGTGCTATTTCCACTCGCACATATTCTATTCGCGTATTTCCGATTGCATTATTTCGTATAGAGCTGACTCCTATCGCGCAGATTATGCGGACTCGCTATTTAGTAGAAGCGGACGGCGGCCGGCTTACAGCTCTGCTCGGAAGGGAACTACTTTGAATAAACATTTATAATATTTGAAAAATATCAAGCCATTCGTTTTTTATTATAAAAGTCTTTGATGTGTACACACATTTCGGCGATATTGTTGTTTTTTTTTGTTATTTTTTTAAGTGTATTTTGAGGTGTGGTCGACGAAAGAGCCGCAAACCTATTATTATATATATTGATTCAACTTAAAACAAAAACAATCACTGTTTAATTCACACACATACAAGAGCGAAACCATAACTTGATTTTAAATTTTCTGTTCTAGTTAATTTACAAAATTGATTTATAAATACTAACGCATTTTATATATTTTAAACTTTGAGATTTAATTATTTGTTATTTAAATGTTATTATGTAGTTTGATTTGTGAAGCTGTACGTCTAGTTGTTGCCGATGAGCATATATGCTTATTTGCTGTTCACCACCACAACCGTTAACAATCTAATTAAAAAAACAATCTAATTTATGTCATGCAAAAAAATGCAAAGAAGCTCACCATACAACTCTTCAACGATGCAACTATAGCTGTTCCTAAACATGTTAAAGATCCAGTACATTGATCATAATATTGTTTAATCTGCCTACTATCAAGCATGCGGAAAATAGCTGAAATAATGTTACAAATAAGACAGAATTACTTTACTTTATTTACTTTATTTTGTACGATGTATTAGCAAAGCTAAAAGCTAAAACTTCATTGCATCCAGTGGCGTGCTTCGCAAATTTCACTTGATCTGACCAGGACAACTCACACTGAGCTGCTTTCTGAGATGATGTGCCACTGGATCTTCGGTTAAAAGTTGCTCAGCTATTCCTAACCAAATTTATCCTTGGGCCAGGGAACTCAACGCGACTCCCTGCCTCTATACAGGAGAAGTTTAAACATTAACAACCATCGTCTGTTTTGTATGTCGCTGAACTCACAGTAATAATAAGTCTGTACCTATATTGAGGCTCAGAGCAGAAATGATACGTATACAATTGATTTTGTTATCATGGCTTCGATAAGATATCAAAACTCTTTGTCCAAGTCAAAACCAGATTGAAAAGGCTAGATACAAATGTCGGTTGTATATGTGTTTACTTTCCCTGAATCCTGCACATTATGGCATTCCAGGAAATGAAAGATCTGGATTCACAGAAAAAATTGTAAAGAGGAATCATCTAGTACCTGGCAACATAGATAGGAATTGGGCGAACTCGGACGTATATGGTTTATAATGTTTCGTGGTATGATAAGTTCGAGCTTCCCTTAATCAATGAATGCATGGCGGCGAACCATAACAATCTAAATGATCACACTAAACGAGTCAATATTATAGATAAACATCTTTGTGAGTGTTTTTGTTCATCTCGAACTAATTTTAACATGAACTTTGCTCCTCACATTGACAATTGTGCTTAACCTTAAAAAGTTTGTTTACGTATATTTAAAATGTGATAAACTAATAATAAAAAGGTTTTTAAGTAAAAAATATATAAATATATATTTGTTTATTCAACCGAATTTGGAATAGTTATTTCTGTAGATTTGCCACCATCAATAATCCAATTCGAGCTGGTCTTAGATGTAGCCAAAATTTCAGCAAATAATTGACCATATACGTCAGCTCTAAAAAGGATCGTTTGTATTTTTCATTAGAAAATTATAAAAATTCCAATACTTACGTCTGTACTGGTACGGTGGCCATCAGCTCATCCATATGAGGTTTGCTTTTAGGATCCAAAATTATCGATTCAAGATTATGAATTAATGTCGTATCCGTGAATCCAGGGCAAATAGTCAAAAACCGTACTCCATGTTTTGCATAATAGTATTCATCCTAAATATATAAATCAAAATATTGAAATTTGTAAATTTGTGATGATTTAATTAGTTTAAATAATGTCTCGTACGGCCATGGATCTAGTGAATCCCACAACAGCATGCTTCGTCGCAGAATACACTGGCATATTAAACATAGAAACTAAACCCGCCAAAGAAGCAATGTTTGCAATCATTCCGCCTCGGCCAGCCTTTTCGATACTCATTGCATCTAGAGCCACATAGTTGGTGTATATTAATCCAAGCTTAAAACAAATTTAATCCTGAATAATTTAATTTAAATATGATTTTCTTATAATCAGCACATACCAAATTCACATTAACCATCAGTTCGAGTTTGTTTTCATTCAAAATACCAGCTCCGACCACTACAATATCGATAAACTGAAATTCGACCAAGATCTTTTCGAATGTTGTCTGAACATCCTTTTTCTGTGTGACATCCAACTGGAAGAATATAACTCGTGCATCTAAAAACTCTGTCCTAAGCTGATTGACAATTGCATTTGGGTCAGCGACGTCTAGTATCGCTAAGTTCTGCAAAATACACAAAATATTATTATTTTGTTTTATAAAAAGTTTTCTTTTTACCGTAGCTCCTCCAATTAGCACATTCTTAGCAGCCTCGTATCCCAAGCCCCCAGTGCCCCCAGTAATAACAACATTTTTTCCAATGAAGTTCATTTTACTTTCAAATATAGAAATAAACTGAGACTTTGAGCGAAGATGCTCAATACTTTATATTTGCAATGTGGCTTTTGCAAGTTAAAAAAGCTGATAATTTTGTTTTATGCTAATCTTACAAATTTTCTGGAGAGTACACAGGTTTAAATTCTTGACAGATGTGTTTAAAGTAATATTTTAATGATAAAAATGTCTAATATTGCATTCATTAGCGACAATTATAAAATATAACGCACTGATATTAATAATCACATTGATAAATGTTAATAAATCAATGACATTCATAATATAGCTAAGTAAACAAAGAAATAAGTAAAAAAACAAATCAAATCAATGACATTCAAAATACACGTACATACCAGATATATATTATTATATTCATTTTATAATATAACTAAGTAAACAAAACAATTCTTCACATCAATAAAAAGAATCATTTCGTGTAGTCGTGTTAATAAAAATGTCTAAATAAAAAAGATTAATAATTACATACTGTTTTCTCTTATTATTTATTTATTTATATTTATAATCATTTCGTATAGCCGTGATAATAAAAATCTAAAAACAAATTAACCACAATCATTATTGTATATTCATTTTATTGAAATATCTAATCCAAAATAGATCAATAATTAAATATTTATTATTTTTATTATTTATTTGAAGTTCTGCATTTTAATGCATCCATATTCTGGTTTTTTTAAAGGATTTGTTTGCTTTCACGCAATTCCCGTTCAGGATTATTTTGTAGGGTTTCATTCCGCACACTCAATGTTTTAGAAAATATGATGAATTTACTCACATTTTACTGTCGCCATAAACGTCCATAAGAGACATTAATCCTATTCGTCATCGTTCGCAACAATTGGGCCTCACATTTATGGAAAGTTGCATAAGGATACCTCAAAAATATGCACATGTGCTCTGCTAAGTTTGTTATAGTGACGTCAGGTCAAATTAAGACTTCTATTTATCAGGAATGTGTTGTGAGTGTTAGACCACAATAGTTCCAATAGGAATAGCACAGCACATCAGTATGACCTGTACAGCGATTCTGTCCGACTAATCAACATCGCTAATCGGTATGAATTTTTGTCAGTTAATTCTTGTGCAAAACTAAACTTAAATATGAAATAAAAAAAACTTCAAAAACGTCATACTGAAAATATCATAGCAAAATTACAATTCAAAACACAAATTCAAAAAAAATAATAATTTATTTAATATAAAAAATAACAGTTCATATTCTTATACATATTCTTATGTATTTTACATAAAATATTGCACTTAATTCTACGTGTACATATTTGAGTTGTGTTTTTTTTGCCATTTCCGCATTGTATTCAATGTTAAAACAGTTTTTGTTATTTATTTTTAAGTAGTTCTGTGATAGCAAAATTCCATTAAGAGCATACAACTTCCAAACGATTTCGAATCTTTGTATTATTGAGATTAATAGCTGAAAATGTTCTCTCGACATTGGCGGATGAATTGGGCAAGGAGAGCATATTAACATAAAAGCAAATTGACACATTTTTGGGAAGCTTTGAATGACGTCGCATTTGAGTTTGGATATGGCATTCCAAAACAATTCTGGAATGTTGAATGACGGATCAATAAATTTCATTAAATCCAAATTTCTAATCTCACGAAACTCGCTATCTAATGCTTGCATGCCTTCAATTAATTTAGGAAACTGTTTGGCGAGATTTTGTGTTTTTAGTTAACATTTCGGCTGGATCTATTATAGATATTTCTTTAAAAACTTCATATTGAAATCAAATCTTTTAAACATTTGGGAAACCAACTCAATGTAAAACTTTTGGCAATTTTCTTTAATGTCAATGCTCATCGTGTTTTAATAAATAATGAGGGTTTTGGTAGTTCACATTTTCTATAGGCGTCTCTTCCAAATAAGTTTTTTTAAGAAAGTTTTCCAAAATGTAGTTACCACTCTATTAATATTCTTATGAAGAACCTGAATCATAGGTTTTTCACTTTGAAAAAGTTTGTTTAAATTGTTAATAAGGGGAAGTACATATTTTTGGAATTTTAAATATAATTCATTTGATGGATTTTTTAAATTATTTAATATATTTGTTGCGCTATCAATTTTGTCTGCATTAAGAGCAAACTGGATATATTTTTAGAGGTTAATACAACTCGAGTAATCTATTGACAACCATTTCTAGAGACAACCAACGCGTTTGAGTAATATACGCAATCACGCTTTAATAAAGATGCCACATAATGATTCTTTCCCGTCATGTTATTGGCTCCATCTGCTGCAAAACCAATTAGTTGCTCTTTGTAGTCAATATTTGCTTCCTCAAACGCTGTTTTTATTGTCGAGTATACATATACTGTTTGAATCAGCCACACTAATCTTTCTGAGACCAAAGAATAAATCATGAATTTTATTGTCCATTGAGATTCTTACAACCATACTATTACAGTTTTTATTACTGCTGTTGTTTTTATCCTACCACAAGTAACATTTGAAGGAAATGTCGAGTCGGTAAATTCACTTTTTTGTAATTTATTAAATTATCCTATGTGTAAAATGCAATATTATCTCATTGGGTCCTGTCATCCCATGTGGGACATAGGGCCAGTGTGCGATGCCACACACCGGATTCATTGACCATTACGGGTTCACACGAGTGGTCAGGTC
>JANSTU010031996.1:0-11919 GCA_027564075.1 Bolitophila hybrida
TTGAAAAGTCAAACCGTTTGTGTTTTATTAAAAAAAAAAGTTGAAGCGCACCTATTGAAAAACCCTTTATATATATAATTATATATAGATTTTTTTTCAATTTATATATTTTTTTCTGGTTGACAAAACGAAACGAAACGTGTCAATGTTTTATGTTTCATCTCGATTGGATGACGGTATCTCAAGAGAGCTCGAGAAGAAGGGTGATGTTCAAATTGAATGTCTAATCTCTTCTATATGACTCGGTTATGAAAGTTTTATTTCAATTTTTATAGTGTTCAAACATTTAAAGCGTTTTTCACACAACTCACGTTTTGAAAGTCGGTTATAACTTCAAAACTACTGCACCGATCCTTTTAACGTTTTGAGCACTATTTCTGTACATAATTTACGAGTTAACGCAGGAGATTTTTTATTTTTTTTAAATTTCCTAATATTTTGTATTTTACCATTCAAAATTAGACGATTTTTTCCACAAAAATCGCGTTTTTCCTTTCAAAACAAACATGTAACACGGGGAGATACCTGGGGAAAGCGATTATCTAATGAAAGAACTTTGATTTTATTATTTAGAGACTCGTCCGAATAATTGCCATTGCCGTATTTTTTCATATTTACTCATGATAATATTACACAATATACTTCGAATGTTATACTCCGTTCTTAAATATACAAACAATTCAAATCAAAAAGCAAGAAAGGATTTAAAAAAAAAGAAGAAGACCAAGTTTATGATAACTTTACGACGGATGCCAACCACAGCGTTGCCAAGGAGATGAACACATATCAGCAGATAGTTACTACAATTTTGGCCTTTTCTTTAGAGTGTCTCCCGTATAGATTTATAACTGTACTGGGAGGATGCAAACGAAACTTCTTCTATTTCCAATCCTTTCCAAAAGCCATATCATTATATTTTCCGCCATCATCGATGTATTTTTTTTTTTAATAATTATCTGTATTTCCAGTGTCTTTTATCTTTATCGACTGCAATAAAAAGTGTTTTGTCAAAGTGAAGCCTGCTGACTCCAGAAGCTGGTATCATTATTTCAACTTATTTTTTGTACGATCTACAGTACCATTAAGCTGAAGCTGGAATACCATTTTCTTTTATTAACTCAATTTTTGTTGGGACATTTGCGTCAACTTTTCTGTTTCTATGAAATAAAATTATTTTAATTTTTTCTCCAGATTGACGATTTAATATTATTATTTTGTTCAAGCATTTATTGTTTATTGAAATTGGTATTATTGCAGAAATACTAGTGATCTAATTTATGAGCAAACATTTAAACCTTTTAAACTAGTAAAGAGGTCGAGCATTGAAAATGTTAAATAAAAAATAAATTAATTAAAAATAAAAAAATGTACACAATAATCTAGTATTTGTCATAGGCGATTTTGAAAATATCGATTTTTGTCAAAAAGGCGTGCATTTTAATTTAATTTAATATAGCAATTTTTACACAAAAAATCGATCTTATTTCGCCGATAAAAGAATAAGCACAAACAATGATAATTACAATCGGTTAATTAGTTTTCAAGATATTTTGTATACCAATTAAAAATGGGAAAACAACAACTAAATGTGTATCAATAAATTACAAAAAGCAAAAGTATGTGTTTTTTGGGGACACAAACATTTTAATTTTGGGCACAAAAACACATTTATTTGAGTTAGAATTTGTATTTTTTTATTAATGAAAAGTACGCAGCGTAGCCAAGCCTATCCAACCGTGTTTGGTAACTTCTTTTCGCACTAGTAACTAGCCTTTATTAGTCACTTTATAGTTAGGCAATTAATGGGCTAGTGATAGTTGTATAAATTTGCTATTATTGGGCAGTTTTAGTTTGATGTCGAAATAAATATATATGTTTTGACCTAGAAGTAATATATAGCATTTATTATCGACGTTTCGTTTTTTTATGAACACTTTGGCCAACTTTTGATAGAGACTGTATCTTCGAGTGTTGGTTAGTCTGCGGTCGCGGATAATGAGGTTTTGAGTTTAGCCTGTGTCCTTTAGCGTCTGAAAAAGCGATCTACGGTTGAGTTTTTGTATGCTGGAAATATAACCAGAGGACATAATCGACAGTTTCGAACATTCCGCAGTTTGCGCATCAAAGTTCGTCGATAATAATGTTCATTGGCGATAATGGGTCGTGTTCAATAGTCTCGGGCTCGACTACGTAGACAAACGATTTTATAAATAATCCAGCGGCGTATAACCGCAGAGGCCAATTCACCGGACCATTTCTTGAAATTATGCGCTAGTCAAATGTTTCCTTCAATATCGATGGTGAGGTTCGCTGTGTGGCATGTGGCTCCGTCTTGCAGAAACCGAGACCGCTTTTTGTGGCATTAAAAACAGAATTATCATCTCGCGGTATCGGTCGTCTTTGACTGTAACAGCCTTTCCAGCATCATTTCGGTAGAAATAGGAACCAATGAAGCCATTATCCCAAAGACAACACCAAACCGTATTTTTTTGTGGATGGAGATGTGTTTCGAGGACCTCTTGTGTATTTAGATTTTTGACAAACTCATTCTCATTTAATGATCATCATCATCACGAGAATTCGACTGTGAAATTGATCTAAAAAACTAAAATCTCATATTTTGAGCCCATTGTGCAAACTGAAATAGCAAAAGTTTCTAAGTAAAAATTGACATATTGGTATCCTATTCTATACAAAATAAGCACGCAAAATACGTCAATTTAACTTAAAACTGTTTTTTTTTTTTTAAAACTATAAATATATTATGTTTATTACCTGAACAGTTTTCCCAAGCAAATCACACATTTTATCTAGTAGCTTATGCAAATCTATGATTTTAATATGAGTTCAACAATCTCTATATCTATTAACATACATAAACCTACCATCAATTATATGGTTATGCAATTCCTAAGCAAAGCTCTTTTATTGGTGCGCCAGCTAAAGTCAAGAGAAAAAAAGTATCGAAATAAAATTGATTTTAATTATATGTAAATATTTTTTCGAGCAGCATAGTTTCTTGTAGACATATATGCCAATATATTGTATATATACGAGTATTATTAAATGAGTGTGCGTTTTGCGCATAAGCCCGTATAAGAACAAGTCGCAAAAAATGATGTGTGTATATAAATGCTATTTGGGTAACTTTCACGTGTCTACACACAATCGCATTTGTTTATTTGCATATTGGGCTCTTGTAAATGGAGGTAATTTTTTTTTAATTTGTAATAATTCCAGCACAGATTCTCTAATCGATGTCTTCTTTGCGTAAAATTCAGATCACATAACAATTAAATGGTTTCTTTAATATGATGTTTCTTATATTAATTATATATGTGTTTAATGTTTGAGTTGTAATTAAAATCTTGATGTCTACAACGTTAGCTCAATGGCGGTACTGTGCTGGCACCTCTCTCGCCAAGTCTCTATTGTATAGAGCCTTATCTAATATCCGCACCTAAGCACTGAACTTTCGTCAATGAAAGTATGTGTTTTTTTCGCAAAGTCTTCTTCGCGTACGCACTCAAGAGACCATTCAGTCGAACGAACTGTACATTGTACAACACTTCACCTATACATATGTACTTTATAAAAAATACATCAAATACGTACCTGCGAATGCTTACCGTATATTATTTATACACAGGTAAGCAACGGGCGGCGGCCAAGGTACGGATAGACTCGCGAGTTTGTTCAAATACGCGAACCGCAAGAAAATGGAAAGAAAGTAACTGTATGTATGTATATACGCGAGCGAAGCGGTTAACGTGCTTCGTCGAGCTCTCAGCTTGCCCATAAAAGTCAGTTTGATGTAAGCCTTCAAATGAAAGACACACCTGCACAAGCGCTCGTAAAGAACACAATTGAGGTGTGCATAAATACGTATAAACATATTTTATATATATATAGTATTCAATAAATCGACAGTTGTGCAGCGAATATACATTTCAAATTGCATGGATTTTTTATTATAGTCTGTCGGTCGTCGTGTCGCGTTCTCTAAATCAAATGTATTTTTTTTTGTATATGCACGCGCCCGTGAATAATTGAAGAAGTGAAAATGAGAATTAATGTACTCATGAAATTCGCATGCCAAGTATGACAACACAAAACTATGCTCTTTTTACCGACCTGTTTTGCTACGGTGGTTCGAGTGCGCGCGAAAACACCATCAACAACCCATGTTCATAGTGCCTAATTCACTGTAATTTTCAAAAGCTATATTAATTGCGGAAAGCAGTAAAACAACCGGAACAGTGGAAACAAATATACACCCGCATCCCAAACACATTTGGATACATATATTTTATGGTAGTACACGCTGAAAGCGCGCACACATTTATACAAAATGGGTTTGAATAAATTCGTATCACTTTTCACCACTACCACTACCACCGGAACTCCAGCCAACGATTGCAACAACAACAAACTCACAGGAAAGAACAATAGTAACAACAACAACACCAACGTACGGATTAATTCAACGTACAACAGCGAATTGGATATTTATGGAAACACGCAACGATTTAAAAAATCGGTTCTATGGAGTTCCCTCAGGAAGCCCAAAAAGATAAAAGAAGGTTAGCGCAGAGATTTGTTTCGTTTATATTATGAGTGTGAGTGTGTGAGTGTCTTATATATTATAATATCGTCGTGAGATGATGTCATGGCTTGAATTACTGAGAAGCAGAAATATGGTCATTGTGTATAGGCTCTTTTTTGGTATACTTTTACATTGACAAAGATGACGTATGTTTTTTTCGTATAATAGAAAAACGAAATGGGTTGAGAGGTTTTTTGAACGTGTACTTCTATATTAATCATGTTTTAGCTATAATATCTAAAACATGAGTAATACTGTGAATTTAATAATTGCCAATTGATTATTATTTTATTTTTCTAAATCATTAAGAACGATGTATCTATACTAATCATAATGAGGTTTATAGCTAAAGTTTCATAATTGTGTCTACTCTATTTTCCTTTAAATAATGGGTTCAAACTGAGATCAGTGTGCACCAGTTATTAAATACAAATAAGCCCTTTTCGGTAGTAATAAGCGATATGTCCCAGCGAATATTGGCATTAAGCTGAGCTGTGGTTTTCGGCTAGTCGATGTAAACTTTGCTCTTCAAATACCTCCACAAAAAGAAGTCTAGCGGTGTCAACTCGGGTAAGCGCGGCGGCCAAGCGAAATCGTCGTTTTTCTATATCGGTCGGTCGAACATATTACGGAGTAGCGTCATTGAATCGCGGCTAGTGTGTGCTGTTGCTGTGTCCTGCTGGAACCAGAAGTGAGCCATGTCATTTTCAGTCATTTCCGGAAACACAAAGTCACGCAGCATCATTCTGTAACGCTCGCCATTGATTGTAACGGCGTTGCCAACCTCGTTCTCGAAAAACTACGGCACGATGATCTTTCTGGCTGATACGCCGTAACAAACGGTCACTTTTTGATCATGGAGAGTCTTCTCGAGTATTTCACAAGGATTTTCGTCGGCTCAAAAGCGGCAGTTTTCCTTATTAGCCGCGACATTCAATGTTAAATGAGCTTCATCGCTCATGATGATTTTGAACCAAAACTCAAGATCACCATAAAGCATGTTTCAAAATGCAATTAGACGATTTCTGCTCGTTGTATCGGTGTTATCGATGTTGTATCGGTTCATGGCACAAAATAGACTGAAATGACGCGTCGAAAAAGCCACTATATATGTCAATACGTCAAAAAATGGCGGAACTATTTAAGTTTCAAATGCTATCGCAACAGATGGCGTTTACAAAAATATAAGTAAAAACTAACATATAATGTTACATAGGGCAACTTCTATACAAAAACAAAAAAAACAGGGTTTATAACAATAATAATAAGAATATGAGACTTGTCATGGCCAAGTTCCTAAAAAGGGATTATCTTTATTGTACGGCTGTTTGCGCCAAACTCGTTTCTTTATTTTTTTTATTTTTTTAAACCCTTTAACTCCCTACCCTACCCCAGTTTAATATGTATAAAAAACAAGTTTTTCACCCTAACTCCCACAAAGAATGTCAGTTTTTTTTTTAAACTATCTATCTATCTATCTTTAATTTGATGCTAATCCTTATAACAATAATTTATAATTAACCTTTTTTACATCATTTTTTGTTATCTCTTTAAGTAGGGGCATTTCCCTATAGTGTTTTTGGAGTCGGGAGAACTACCGCTTCAAGAAAGTACGAACGTATTTTAGCCATAATGTTTTACGTTTTTGATACTTTCTCGATGATTTATTTTTCTTTAATTGCAATTTTGATAGAAATATATATTTCTGACATAATTTCATTAAAAAATCTCGATCAAATAAGATTCAGTTTTATTATAGGAGCATCAACTTTTAAGGTTATTAGCATGTTCAAATAAGATTGTATGTAATTTAATTATCTTAAATTTAATAAAGTATTTTACCGGATCAGTTAATAATTTATTTAATTTAATTAATTATTTTAATTTATTAAGATTGTTCTATAAATTTTTAATCATTTTTTAAGATGAAATGACCCATTGACATATCACAAATCATCACTTGATCATCTTAAATAAAATTAAATAAATAAAAATTATTTTAATTTATTAAGATTGTTCTATAAAATTTTAATCATTTTTTAAGATGAAATGAGCCATTGACATATCACAAATCATCACTTGATCATCTTAAATAAAAAATACAAAACGGATTAATAAAACGTTGATACATTTCTGCTGCTGAAAACGTCAATTTCTTTTTATTGATTTTTAATTTTTTTAATTTTTAAAAAGAAATCGAAAAACCTGTTTTTCATAAAAAAAAAAATATCTTAAAATAAAATAATAAATTACCTTCTTATCCCTTAAATACATTAATTATGATAAACTAGTTCTTAAAGAATTGTAAAAAAATCTATTTTCGTGATTAGCGGACAAATAAATTATATTTTTTAATATTGGTGTTATCGGTGGCGCCCCGGATTAATTCAACCGGATCACACGGATTCACATTTATTATTTAAATAAATAAACAAATAAAATTAAAATCCGTATTCGGATTCATAATCTGGGACCCCAAAATTAGGAACAGATTTGAAATTTTAAGAGAAACAAAATCTTCTTTGGAATAATATCAAATTGACAGCTTCGTCTATTCTCTATCGAACAAACTCAAAAGCAAAAATTTAAGAGGGAATCTAACACATAAACTATTTTTTCTTAACAATGTATTCAAATTTTATACTGAAAACAATAACAAACCTTCCTTAAAATGTATTTTATATTTTTAATTAACTTCTCTTCTGTTCTAATAATATTTTGTGATTAATTGCAGTGTAGAATTAAATTTCAATTCTTCAATTTATCCAGTTAAACTGAACAAATTTTAAATTGTGTTTTAAGGAGTTGCGGCTAAAAAAAATTGTTTAGTCTATTTAACCGGAACGTTTTAAACATTAAAATTATCCAAATTTTATTTTACCTACATTTGTGTACTTCATTAAAATGTATAAACAAATATTTAAATATGTTTACATAGTTTTAATATAATGTTTCATAATTATTATTATGCTTATAAACACATGCAAAATATTACAACATATTATATGCTAACACGCAAACATATTAAAAAGTATGCATTCTCAGAAATTGTATGTCGTGGCGCGTGATGTAGCATAAAACAGTATATGTATTTAAACACGAACACTCGGCGCCAAGTGTCATACCACCCGCCGTACATGCGCCCACACACAAATGTAGCATGACTCATTTTATACAGTAAAATTGTAAGCGGTGTATGTACCTACTGTTAGGCGTGCAAGGATTGTGCGTCACGTTTGAATGCTTGGACGTCTGCGTCGATGCGGCAGGGAGTTACAAAAAATATTATTTGTTATTTAATTTTTCATATATTTGAGTTTTTTGCAAATTACTATATTATTATTTTTTATTTATAAAATTAATAACAAATATTATTTATAAACAAAAAACATTTATTTAAGATTTCTCAGATTTATCAGAAATTATGACGATGGATATATAACATATTATTTATAATAGTTACTTAAATATTCTTATGATAATCAAATACCCAAAACGAAGACATTATATAAATATCGTATTTTACTATTCACGACATTAACATTAGAACAAAACAAAAACAACAAAACACTCAAAATTATGTTTATAATGATCTAAGCTCATTCGAATAATATGCTAGGTATAGTTAAACAGACACATAAGACTCGGTCTTGCTAACAAAAAATTACGCACTGGCCCGCCGAATCGTCGTGAATCGGAAAAAAGTCGCGTGCCACCAGTCTCATCTCAGACGCGCACTGTCGCGTTCGTCGTCTTGTGCGCTCATATCACACCGCCTTAAGATCAGATTCGATTAGCGCGTGCGCGAACAACTAATTATATCAATAGCAGTCATTGTCTTTGCGTTTTTCTGTTGTTAATGAGATCCGTATTTCCGTTTTATCAGCCCCCGCAGGTTGTGTTGACATTTCTTGTGCAAACACACGTTATTATATTGATTTTCCCCAGAAAATGTTTGTGCGCGGTTTTGTTGCCTCTTTTCAAACTGTATATAATTTTAATTTAGCCACAAGTGCGTTTCAGAACAGCTGGCTACGGATTTAGTACAGTTTTTGTGAAATCAAATTTAAATTATTGTCAATGTCGTCGTTTGTGTTTGGATTTTCTAGTGCACACTGTCGAAGTGTTGTTTCAAAAGCTTTCCCAGACTTTCTTCGCTTCAATTTGTTTGTTTTTAATTGAAATACATAAATAATCTAAATTTCCCGCAAAGACGGTGATAGTTTGTGGTACGAGCTGTATACTATACGTTGAGTGTTTGTTTTGAGTGTATATGAGTGTGTGTGTGTGTTTGCGACCAAGAGTATGTTCTCGTGAATGGATAGTACAAATATTTCGTTGATGCTTATATGCGACGATGATGATGGTAAGTGTGTTTACTTGATTTTAATGCAGATTTTGCCAAATAACCTTGAGCAATATTAAAGATGTTGACATAATTAAAAAAAAAACGGTTGACTCTTTTTTAAGGATTTTATATGACAAATTTAATACATAATTATATGAAATTAAATAATAGAAGTATATGGAACAGCCAAAAATACATTGCTTGTGTAATAAATAATAATATCTCAGTTTTTTGGCACACACTTTCAAATCTAGACATTTATACATTTTATATAGACTAATAAATATATTTGGATTACTACATTATAAGTATATAAAATAATAAAATACTGAAGAGCTAAGTTTGTTGTTACAGACACTTCAACCTATATGTAGACTGTATTAGGTGTATTACAGCCTAATTGCACCAATAAAGAATGGACATCATTTTTATATATTTCATACTGACCAAAAAAAAGACCATAAATATTTTGTATGGTATAGGCTTTGTTTTTGGAGTATATGTATGTACAAAATGAGAGTATATAGACGTGAGAGAGAATTAACCACCTGAATATATTTACTTATTATAATGTAGCTAGTAAATTATATATTTAAATAGATAAATACAATCAAATATATGTGGTATAATTTAAAATGTATAGATGGTTTAGGCTGGATCTTTTGATGATCCAACGAATCATGTTTTAATTTTTATATAGTTAATTTTACAAATATTGAAGTTATCAATTTCCTTATAATTAGATTACAAAATCTTCGACAATTTGTTAAACATAACATCAAAATATCCATATCAATAAATGGCTGATGTAGAAAGACCCAACATAACAAATATTATAAAAATGTTGTTGTCTGATATCGTTTACGTTCTACAAAAATGTGTCCTCCAATTGGTCTTCTTTATCTGAGATGATAAGAGAAGAGAGAGATTGAGAATTATGATTATTATTAAACCGGATACAATATTTTTGTTTGCATGCTATAATGTTTTTCTTCGATTTTTGTTCATGACATTTTTAGTTTTTCAAAATATTGATGGCATATTGCATATATAATTATGTTGGCTAAGAGAAACTCCTTAACCCCACCCCTAATTTTCTAAAAAATTGAACAACTTTTTACCTCTTCTCCCCCTTAAAAGAAAGCGACTGCTAAGGTGTGGCAAAAGTAATCACCCGATGTTCTTTTGTTGTTATTTTTTCTAATGAAAAACTTTTGTTCTGCTTGTGAAATTAGTTTATTCATATTATTCCATCAAGTCGAGAAAATGATATCGGCCAAGTGGACGCCACCAGAGTTGATGACCATATACGGGACTCTTTTATGTCCGTCTTGCCAGAACTCGCATTCCTGGCGAATATTCTACTTAGGTGCTTCAAATGTCCAAGGCTTGTTGACGTAAACCCGCGACTTCAAAAACCACATAAAATAAAGTCTGGAACGGTTAAATTGATTGATCTAGACGGCCATTGCAAATCACCAAAACGAGAGATTAGGCGACCCGAAATGCTTCCTTTAGTTGATCGATTGTGACTCGAGCAGTGTGCGCCGTTGCACCGTCCGGTTGGAACCAAATGTTCTCCAGTCCCAATTCATCCAATTGAGCAAGAAAACAATCAGTAATCATGGTTCAGTAGCGTTCGCCGTCCACAGTCGACTGCCAGGAAATCTGCGACGAAATTCATGCTTCGCCAACACAACCGACGAATTGTTTCGCAAAAAAATGGAAAAAATTATTCCGCGTTCTTGCGGAGTAAACCGATTCATTGCTTGTCGATTTTACAAAAGTCAAAACCAAATTTACATTTGGTGCCATCTTTAAAAGTTATTATACTTTTAATTGTGTTTAAAACTACTTTATTTGCATTAATAAATTTTCATTATCGCGATTAATGTAAAATTCAGTCCAACAATGGTATTTCGTCAAAATAAATGCTTTAATTTTTTTTATTACATTATCGGACAAAACTAAAATTTAGTCAAATAAATCCAAAAGTTGTAAATATTTTGTTTTACAAATACACTTTGTATACTATCTAAACAGGTGTTTTTTTTTTAAATAACTAACATTTCAGCCAATTACAATTCTTTTTTATAATGTTCAAGTCTTCTATTTTAATAAAAAAAAATATATTTTGTCGAAAATCCTTAATTTTGATGACTACCAACAATCTTCGAGGCATTGAATTTTAAATTTTAATTTTAAAAGGTATTTTCATCTTGGATTACGCTGAATATCTTTTGGAATTTCTTTGTTCCATTACTTCATTTATTTTGTAAATTGGTCCAATAACCAGAAAAACTTCCTCAAACCATAATTTGGCCTCCATTCCATTGGATCCTTTCAGATTGAATTTCGGTTCATGCTTTTTATTTGGATATTATCCAAATAATATGAGGATATTTTACTAATAAATCAAAATAAAATAATATAACAGCTTTATATCATCGTTGAACTATACAGTGAAACTAAATTCGTCGATGATAAGTTTGAATTTTAACTGGCTAACAAAAAAAACAGTACATATGTACCATGATACAATTTAGTAACAAAAATTGAAATACATTTTCTTTAGAAAAGCAAACTATCAAGTTGCAGGTAAATTGAATAAACATAATGCAAATGGATATTGTCGAGTGTATATAAGACATGTCATGCTATTGCGGCAAACGAATTTTATTCAATATACACAACAACAATAATGAGCAAGCAAGCATTGCTTTGGCGTTGTAGTTTATATTGCACTTTCCGTATTAAGGCGACATCTTTATATTTAGACATGAAATTTACACGACTTTTTGAAAATGCAGAAAGTAAAAATGTTGCTTTTCGATTGTGTTATTTTTCGATTTTTACTAGTAAAAAGTTTGTTTTTCGATTTTTACTAAAAAAAATGTTGTTTTTCGATTTTTACTAGTAAAAATGTTGTTTTTCGATTTTTACTAGTAAAAATGTTGTTTTTCGA